>JAANSN010004877.1:0-13808 GCA_036850665.1 Dicranocentrus wangi | reverse complement strand
ATGAATTAATCGTTCCTCATATTTTTATTTAAAGAAACCATGTAATAATTTGAATTTTGGTACTACAACGAATTACAAGAATAGTTGCAGAACACCAACAGTTGCAATAAAAGGAACATCCAAAAATTTTACACAAAATTCTTAAATTGGTAAAGTGGGAAAATGTGTATACCTGCCTATAATGATTATCCTTTCCATTCATCCTATGTTTAATATTGTGGAATGAGTAATACTCTACTCTAATACCTCGGAATGTTTGATAATTTGATTGGTGATATTTCGTGTATCGTAATCCTCCCTATTCCCTTATAAACATACAAATGTTATATAAATCGTAACTAAACTAAATGCAGTTTCAACCTAAGGGAATGAAAGCATTGATTTTGACGTAGTACAGATAGTATTGAGTGAGTGAGTATTGTTGGTCCTTCCTGATGGTAATTTTGGCACCGTTTGAAATACTGATCAGTTATTAACGACAATTTTTTTTTAAAAGCATGCCTAAAAACTACTTTCAAAAATTGCTGAACATAACAGTCACGGACATCAAATATCCCTGGATATATTAAAAATCAATTCCTAGTCCACAGGATAAAATCTTTTGATGAGAGCACGGTACAAGTTGACAAACGCATAGATTGTCACCGTTATGATGACAATGAAGACAAACCCGAAAATGGTCGACATTGCCGAATTATTCAGGCTTAGTTTCAAGCACCCTTTAGTGTTCCGATCCCCGTCTATCACATCCACCAACCCTCGTAGTCTCTGAAGCTCGTCGTACACCCTGGATGACATTAAATTTTCTGGTTAAAGTTATATCTTTAAAGTTATATATGTAGTCTTTGAAAACAAAACTTGTCATTACCCCTCATTTCCTTCGTGGGTATTCTCCACATTTCGCCTCCGTGTACCGTAGCCACCTTCATCAATCTGAGCATATCCTGCAATTGCATTATAATTACGATGAGAATATAATGCCTGTCCACTTCAGTAATCATAAATTCGTTTCTGATATATAGATAGCACTTAAAGCAGTAGTTCAAAAAAGAAATTACCTTTCGCAGCATCCATTTTGCCTGTTCTTTTCCTTCGGATTATCCCTAAAATATGGGAATTTGAAATTTGTCGACTGGTTTCTTATTGTTAAGACCTGTTATATGTGTCCTAGCACTCGCAGATCACTTCACTACTTCTATATAGTATCTGCAGTAAAAGTGTAAATATTTTATGGAGCACGTCTAAAAACGAGCCAGCAATTTGTTTATCGTTCTCGTAAACTAGGAATAATATACGTAGTAACGTAGTAGATAATATATGGATCTACTCAAATATATATGTTACACGGAGGAACCCAATCTGGAGCGCATGGTTATACAGCATGCAGATGATCTGGAAAAGAATCTCAACTCAACAACCAGCAGAGAGAGATGCACCTTTCTCTCCAGGAAAGAGGAAGCTTGTGTATCCTGGAGAGTGAAGACCAATGTCGGAAGCTCCGAGTCAGACGAGTAAAATCGATAAACGACAAACTGAGATTTTTGTATCGAGCAAACCTTGTTTATTGGGAGCGGCACGCCACGCTGCTCATATTTTCTCATTAAATGGAGGAAATGGGGTTCAAATTTGATTTATAAATTGACTCATTATGCTTCAAGTGATCGTTATGAAATGTCAAGTCAATGTAAAACCGGGTAATACGGTTAAAGCTCTATATGTGCGGGTTGTTTATTCTGGCTGTGTGTGGTCCACTATAATAGTGACCGACCAATAAACACGTGAAATATATATACAGCAAAAATATTAACGGGAATAGGTATATGGTTAAAAACTGCTAGTTCTACTCCTTCTCAGATTTCATCTCAAAGGTTTGATTTGAGCAAACCTTGTTTATTGGGAGCGGCACGCCACGCTGCTCATATTTTCTCATTAAATGGAGGAAATGGGGTTCAAATTTGATTTATAAATTGACTCATTATGCTACAAGTGATCGTTATGAAATGTCAAGTCAATGTAAAACCGGGTAATACGGTTAAGCTCTATATGTGCGGGTTGTTTATTCTGGCTGTGTGTGGTCCAGTATAATAGTGACCGACCAATAAACACGTGAAATATACATACAGCAAAAAATATTAACGGAAATAGGTATATGGTTAAAAACTGCTAGTTCTACTCCTTCTCAGATTTCATCTCAAAGGTTTGATTTGTTTCTCCTTTATGGTTAGCAGTTTTGTCCTCGTTCTCCTCTTCCTCTGGAACTTCCCACAGTTTCGAGTCATCAAAGAGATTGTACATCAGGTACTTGACCGAATACCGGTAATTTCATGACGAGCCCTGACAGAGGGGATAGCAATGTTACTTACGTGACACTTGAATCTCAGGTGTAGTTAGTAGTTCACAGTTTGGTTTAAAAAGTAAGTCAGACCTGTAATAGCTCCGCCGACAATTGCAATAGCAAGGGTGACGCCAAGTGCTAGCAACTGATACAAAGCTTGTTGACTGGCTGACCTTCCATCTCCGGGCTCTATACTGGTCAAATCCTTTCTGAGGTCACTCAAGTGGGAAGAGTTCGCCAAGGGGGACATTGCAGGGTATTGCTTGTACAAACTATGTTACATACCAGGTTATTCTATTATTTTACAAACTATAATAGTAAAATTAAAAGTGAATTCAATTTTACCCGATTCCGTAATCATTTTCACTCGCCAACGCTGCCATTATCACGCCCGCTATCCCAGCCATGATCCCTGGCATGCCGTGCAAATTGTTGACCCCGCACGTGTCATGCAAGTTAATTTTGGATTGTAGAAACGGCTAATGTAAACACAATGCAGAGTGTATTAGAATCAATAACTTGTCATATGGCTAGGATTATGATGCATTTTCAGAACTGACTGTAATGTATTGGTATCCTAAAGTGGACAGTATTCCCGCAACCGATCCAATAATTAAAGCACCATAGGGCCTGATCATCAAGTCAGCTACAGCTCCAACAGCCACCCCACCTATTTGCAATAGCGTGTTATTATTGTGGAGTACAAATTGCATATTATTCACGATTACTGATTGTTCACGTTTGCAAATTTCCCAGAAATGCATAAGCATGAGTACCGGCCAGCGTTGCATTCTGAATATGAACCATATTAAATTTGTTTTCGGGTGAGACCAGAGAAGAAACAGCAAATGTGAAGATGCATGACGCAGTTAGTGACAAAACCGTGTTGATTACAGCCCTGTGCTGGTCATCTCCTTCCGCCATGGCTCCGTTGAAACTGGGCCAGAACATCCACAGAAATACAGTTCCTGAAAATAGCAACGATGAAATAATGTGTGCGGGTATAAGCGTATGACTTTTTTAAGCCTGTGGAAAATAGCATCAGAATGATATTTTCCGGATAAATAACCAAGATGACCTTGGAGTTACGTTTATGTACTAAATTTCGTTTTAAAGCTGAATGCCAATTTCATGCAAAATAGGAATTCAGGTTTGTTCGGCGTAAAAACCTTGACTCTGACTTTGATCTCTAGCTCTACGATTTCAATATGAATGCACGAGGTATTATTATTATTGTATTGATTCTCTAGCAGATTTCACATCTCGCAGTCAGCCTCCCCACAGACTCAAGTCGATTTGCACTCATGCACACGTGTAACATTATTTAGCACATGTAAAAATCATCAACTTACCAATCATGGCGAATAGATCTGAATTGGCAGTGGCTCCTTCATTTTTGCTGCTAAGACTGGAATTTTTGCGAAGTACGAGACTCAAGGAAAGACCAAAGTAAGCACCAAATGCATGAATAAACATGGAGCCCCCGACATCAATGGCCTGTTTGATTGAGCAAATTGATTAAATGAAACTGTCTGTACATCATGAGAATACCTGAGTGTATTTTCCACTGAATTCAACCTCGTAACTGAATTTTTTAGATAAATTTCTATCACAGACCTTCAACAGCTCAGCTCCAATGTACTCGTTTAAGGCGTAGAGGAAAACTTCAATTACACAAATTGTCACAAGCTGAAAGGGACTGGTTACTCCCAAAACGGCTCCAAAAGTGATTAGGACCGAGGCTGCTGCAAAATCCCCATTGATCAAACTGTCACCATCAAAAATTAACCCGTCCTAATTAGCGAACAAATTACACAAACAAGCAAAAAACCTATATGGAATGAGGATTATATTAGCTTATTACGTGGTAATATCAATGGGAATGGACCCCTTTTCATCGTGATGGAATAGACCGCGACAAATGACTGACCACTGAATCGCAATAGCCGCGATGAGCATGTTGTACCCGACTGCTGAATACCCATACTTCCTCAAAAACGTCATTAAAAATCCAAAACCGATAAAGATCATGACATGGACATCCTGGAAAACTGGAGACAAACAAAAACAACATATTTCTCTTACACACCATAAATTCTGGATATTTCAACCACACAAAATGCCACTACCTATCCAAGCAAACTATAAAAACAAATCGGATTAATTAAAGCGTAATTACGGGAGTCGTATCTGACAATTGAATTGTCTTTCGGGGTGGAACCCCCGTACGCAGGTATAACCGAGTGCCTAGCATGACTCGCATCTGCATCCGTATCGTACGAAGTAAACAGGGTAAACAGAATAAGTATCGACACTTCAATGCAGAGGACTATAAAGGAAAACTTGCAATGCTCCAAATTCATTTTTGCCTAATTCAACACAAAAAAATATATTATCCTATAAAAAATATAATGTTTCTCGGAGGAGGTGAAAGGTGTGGGCGAACTGGAAACAACCGAACAAAAAACTGACGAGTGAGTTTTGTTTTTTTTGGAGTATAGTAAAATCCCTCGGAGAACGGGAACCTATCTACACTCGAGTGAAATTCGCAACACTGCAAAAAAGTTCACGGAAATCGTACGATTATATTTTGCTCCTGCGTCTTTTCCCAACATGACAAACACATTATTATTATAAAGTATATAATATCGTCATCATGAATGATCTTCAAGAACAAAGATGACATTGAAGATTACCCTCTCCCTCTCTCTCGCTCTTTTTCTTGAAAGATTGATAGAATCTCCTGGATGAGCGTATAGGCATCAGTAAATAAGCATAATCTTTTGTTAACAGGCCAAAATGCTTTTATGATTAGTAGCATGCATGCTTAAATCCCATATATATTTAGGATCTTTAAGTGCGACTTTGTCAGCCCGAAAAGTCATATTTTGCCCATGAACCATAAACTATATAATCTTTTAAACGAATTCAACCTCCTTATTTCTAAGCATATTATATTGTTTAAGTAAATCATCTTTGAAATAGGCAATGCTCATTTTGCAAAAGGTGCTAACTAAAGCGTCAAATAGAGACGCTACGTGGTCTAAATCAATATTAAATATTAAGATGACTCTGGATTATTCATTATGACCACTCCTGGATTGGGAAATACAGCACTTCACAACAGTTTAAACGCAGAGCACGGAAACTAGCTAAATCTAAATACTAAATATACTAAATATGAAAAATTTGTCATAAAATCGCATATGCATGTGTATAGGTATTATGTATGTATATATACGTACAGTAATAAAATTGAGGAAGATTTTGAGCAAGTTGGTCAAGCGGGACTGGCTCATTCTGTGGCTGGGTCTGGTACCTGCCTTCCTGCTCATAAAATGGTGGTCTCTGCTCATTATAGTTTGGTGGTGGGTTATAAAAGTTATTATCATAATTGGGACGGTCTGTCGTTTTCTGATGAGATGCTTGCAGTCGATACGTTCCACGACTCTGAGCAGCCGCCACGTGCTCCTCCTCGTAAGAGACAAAAATGGCAAAGAGGAGAATCATGATTATTTGAATGAGAATCAGAAAATTCGACACTATTTTGCCCGAGTAGTATTTCGACTCGCGGTGGTAAACAGGGAATGATGCCAATCCTTGACCACCACCACCATTATTCTCCTCACGCAAAGGATCCTCTGGATCGGTCGATGAGAGAGTGTATATTCCACGGAGATTCTGTTCCGACTCTAAAGATCCATTTCGTTGTGGATGTGTTGTTGATCCAATTGACGGCTGGTGATACATTTGCTGCCTCTTTGGAATCAGCCCAGGAGCTGGAGCAACTCGCGACTCTCCAACGCCGCCGCCACCACCACCACCACCCGACACTGCGTTTTCAATTAGTGGCCAATTAGCGACCTCAATGGATGGATCACTCTGGAATAATTTTATAGCAGTAATAAAAATAAACTGGAGCTCACTGCTGTCGTCTACGGAACTCCTTTGTAGCAACTCGTCCACGATCTGGGCAACTTGCTGAATGTCTGAAAGATCAAGTTGAGTTTTGTACTGGCGTGGTCCTAACCGTCGTTCTAGGTCGCTGTGCACTTTCTGAATTGTCTTTTCACTGGGCTTCAATGGCATAGATGCAAACGCGCTTCCAACTTTTGTGAATAACTGCTCTGATGGGGTTTTTGGATGGATGTCAGCTGCACTCATTGTTAGTCATCGAGGCAAGTGCGCATTTTCACTGAAGTTTGGGTCTCGAGCCACCCTCCCATTTTTACAAAAAAAGTCTCCCAAGCAGGATGACCAGATTAAAACGGGGGAATAATAATAACTTCCTTCCAACCCACTACTCCAAGTCAAACTGCCAGTTTTCGGGAATGGAGTTCACGTTTCTACACACAAACTCAGAAATTATTCACAATTGCATGCTACTGCCACACCACCACCTAATAAACCACCTAGCAGAAATTTGGATACATGCATACAAGAGCTTAACCGCTGTATAGTGTGTAGATACATTTCGATCCATACTCTCATTTCAGTCATCTTGTCATTAATTCTTCACAAGTAGATAAGCACGACTTGCTACTACATTTTGGAGTGTTTCCTCCATCTCACACAGTATGAGTGGGAAAATGTTTTTCGTGTTTCATGACAAATAAATTGGATTTTTTTTGGAAACATGACTGTAGTACTGCTGGGAGGGAGCTTTTTCCTTCTTTAACGGTTTCGTTTATCAAGAAGAGGGTATTTTATTAACGTGCTGCGTGCAGTGGCTTCTTGGTACCGTCTTTATGGTGAATGACATTGGTAGAATGACAGGTGTGTAAAGCTCGCAGTGGGTGGGTACTTGCCAAGGATCATGAAAGGAATGCTATACTAATGAAGCGCACACCTCGTCCCAAAGTTAAATGCCATTGTTACCATATTTTTTTCAGTTAGCTTCAATAATCAACGGGTCACAATCAATGTCATTTAAATTTTGTCTACACCTCCCAAAACATGAATCACTGGAATTTTTCATTTGCGCACGGAGGGAGTGGCAATCAGAGGTGGCACACTTGCATTCATAGGCTGGCATACTAGGCATTATCGCGTAACCACTTTGGCATCATCATCCTAAACTAAAGCATTATGGGTACGTTTTCATGATTACAAACTGTTAATACTCGATTCTCACTATATTATTATGTGAATTTATGTGTATCAAAAATGCGCACCTTTCGTTATCGTCAGCACCCAAGAAGAAGAATGGAAAGAAAGTCTCAACCCGCAAATCCCGGAGACTCCAAGGCAAGAGTCCACTCCGAAAGGTGAAGGCGTGTCCAAAAAAGCGTCGCGTTGTAAAAGTTCAGAAAAAGAATAAGGGAAACCAAGCGGGAGGTCGTAAACGACGTTGTAACAAAAAGGGAAAGAGGAGAACGGGCACATGCAACTACTGTGACTGAATTCTTCAAGCATGTTGCTCGGGTACACGCTTTTAAGTACACCTTATCGCTTTTGGAAGTTGTTTCAAGAGCGCACCATAATATTCTATATTCTGTTGACTTTCCAGCGTGTAAGAGATAACAAGTTGGGATTCACTCCCACGCAAACGATGGAACGGGCGGGAGCCTGTTGGAGACTCCTAACAGCAGAGCAAAAAGCTGCTTTTAAAAACCGAGTAGACGCATGCAACGGACGACGATCTGCCAACCATCAACCGTGCCGTCCACCAAGTCCTCCTCCAGGAACTTCTAGCGTTGTTGCTCCACCAAGTTCTCCAGGAGCTGACGGAAGACTTTACGCTGATTGGATTGGATTGAATAGGATATCAGCAGCAGCGTCACAACGACCTGTCGAGAAATGGCAACCGCGCGGACAGCTCTGGGACAATAACTTCAAGAAGGATGAGAAGTAGAAGTAGATCATAAGACTCAAGGCCGATTTTGACTTGAACAAAATTTGCCGTTTTTTTAAAGAATAGGGCTTAATTCATGTTCATACTTTCATATAGTCACCTCTGGCGAATAAGAGTAGCAATCAATCATTCAATCAATCATGATTACTGCTTGGAAGCATACAACTCTTGTAGTTTCAAAGATTGGTCATGTACGATTTATTTGTGTATGGATTCACGCATATAACAATAAATATAAATACTATGAAAAAAACTGGACTGGCTTTATCTTTAAATAGCATCTACTATAACGCACACGACGATAAATTCGCATATAAATTTAGAAAAAAATGGAAAAAACATGTCAAATTTGTCAATGCACAATGTTACCTCTGCTGACTCATGTGCACGCAGAGTACTACAAGATACAAACATGTGAATTATAATAATATTCCATCAGAGTTCTCCTTTAATTTTTGATTATTTTTGTCTTTGAGTTTGGCGTTATTTCGGTAAGTTGAAGTGAAAGCTGAATAGTGGTCCGAATGTGGTAGGCTGGAACGTTGAAAACTAAGCTTTCGCTGGTGATGTGGACCATGCCGCCATTGTTGTGGCTAGCGGTAGTAGTAACATTACTCCTGAACATGCTTCTTCTTGCCCTTTTTGGACTGCGGCTTGTTGGAGTCACCGTTCGTAACGTTATTGGCATCATTATTAGAGTTAGAAACGTCTCCCTACAAATAAAAATCAGAGGAATCATGAGCATATTTTTTGCAGTTTTTTTTGGGTTGATTGAACCATTCAATGAGGATTTTGTTCATTAGGAAAGAAACGGTAAGTAGGAATTTATAGTTATTTTTTTCTGGAAAGCATTATTAGAACATCTTTATTTCCCTTTAAAATTGTGAGTTACAAAAAAATTGGATTCTATAAAAGACAAAGTGCACAAATGGACGGGATGATGTATGGTGAAGAAATCAAATGACAACCGTGTAAAATGGTTTTGGTCTTACCACTGCGTTTTTAACTTGTTTGTACATGATATCCGTAGCATTCTCAACTTTCTCAACTTGAGTCTGACAAATTCCAAAAATCCTTCGAAAGGCAGTGGAAAACATGTCGACTGTCCGGTGGTACAGCCAGATGGGCCGCTTCGACTTATCTTCCTCTGCAGGATAGTCTTTCTTGGCTAAGCCATTCTCATCTGAACTGCTGCTGTCTTCCTGCTTGACGGGTGGAAGGACAGTGTCCAGGGTGCCGCAAGCCGTGTTCAAAATGACTTCGTAGACATTCATGGCACTCTGGAGGGGCCATGTGCTCAGAGCCGCTTCAGTGTATTCGTTGATCCTTGTGAACTTCTTTTCGATGGCGGTCCGAGTGTGTTCCACAATCTGGTTACAAAGGAGACGGGAAATTAGTCAACGGGATATAATTAGACATATGAATGGAATATGGCTTGGTATTATTGAACTTTTTTAAATTCAAGGTAAATTTAATGAAGGTGGATAATATTTTCATTTCAGACCTCTTTCGGCTCATCCTTGATGGCTGGAACGTAAGTGATTATTCCGTCCAGGCTTTTAGCTGCAATGTCGTCCACTTTCGTTGACAATGGAGAGACAGCAGAAATGCCCCTTTCGGCAAACGGAGAGATTGTAGAGCCGACTGCATACGAGATGTTGAGTGCCAACTCAAGGGACTTTCCAAACCAACCGTTGGAATCCTATAAAACAGAAAATATTATACTTCAATAATTTATCTTGTCCATTGAAATGATTTAGTCAAACAGCCAGTCAGTCATTTTTTATTATCAATCAATAGCTATTGCGGCGACAAACATTAATTCCCTAAATTTCCTAAACTAAACAAAAAAGTACTTAATATCATTTTGGGATTTCCTCCTTCCCCATAATTCACGGAATTCAAGGGCATCCTTACAGTTTATATTTTCCTCCACTTGTTCATTATAACCTTTTACCCGTCTGCTTGCAGCGATAATAATAATTATTATTATAAAAGTAGAAAAATGAGGTTTTATATATGATATGTCAGACATGAAACTTGGATCTGGTTGAGTAGCTGCTGCTGCTGGAACCACGTTTACAGACATGAATTCGATTCGAGTGAGTAATGCAATATCTCTGGTTGAACTGTGTGACTAGCGTCGTCCTGTTTATCGTGGTCCATAGTACAACTCAATGTGAACTTGATATCTTTAAACTAAAATAAAAAAGCTCAATGTTGAAATCAAGTGCACACACACTCACTCTTCGTCCTCTCAGGCTGGATTTATGTAAATTATATTCCTAGTCTACTTCCACATTATCTCGTTACAAAGAGCATCTTGTACAGAAGAGTTTCACATGAAATGTCGAGTGTATCTCACAACTAATCTGGCAAACCCGTATAATCTTTGCTCTGCTGAATGTTTTATGTGACAGATTTCGTCAGCCAGGGACTAACCTTTTAGTAGTTTGAGAGGGAGGATAATAATAATGTTCTTGCACGTCAAAAAAATAAATCCCAACATAGATAATCAAATTTTAGTGACAGCCTGGCACATGGACTCACTTCAACAATGCAAATTCAACAAAAAGTGCATTGACCGAGTTGCCCATTGTCAGCCATGCTGCCATTGAATGAATGAGCCGCGTGTGTCAGTAGTAAAAGAAAAACGAATGCCAAATTATATGAGAAATGTCTAAGCTAAAGGGTAAAGGAAAATTACATAAATAATGATGGTTTATTATTTTCCGCTAAACTTTTTTGTTGAGAGACTATGGGAAAATTTTTGGGCGAGCAAAATCTCAAAAAAAAATTGTTTACCATGACTCATAGGCGTTTACGCAACAGACGCAACTTTATATGCGTTTCAAGAGAATGCTCATTTTTCAATGTCGTCCGGAAAGAGAATTTGTGCAATGGGCAAGAAGCTTAATAATTTGAAATTACAGAGCAAGGATTGAAATGTGTAGAGATTGAGTAAACATATATATCGTTACTGCAGCCAACTGTAACAGCAGTGGTCAAACTTGTTGTGATACGAAAGTGTAAATATGCAATTACCTCCTGTAACATCAAAAGCTTTCTTTTTTTTACGAAATGAACATTTTTTTAGAGAGAGAGAGTTTCTGCAAACATTTAAGAAGGATGATGCAGGTGCGCCACGCAAGTCCTACCGCACTAGACGCGACTTCGAGGACTCGTTCACGAAATTCAGTTTGAAATATGTAATAAAAGGAAGTAAGTAATTACCTTGACTTTGACGAACGCATCTCCTGCAGTCCCATAGGCAGCCTTGACCACAGGCAATTCGATAACCTTTTGAACAAATTTGGAGCTAGCCAAATGAGTCTCGTAGAACGATTTCTGCTGGTCCTCCATCTCTCTCGCTTTTGCCAGTTCGGCACGGCGCATCCACTCGGTAAATCCTTTACGGTGCAAAACAAGGGCTACATGCACTGAATAATATTCCCCAGACTTCTGCGGAATACACAAAAAACAGGGAATTATAACTTTAAACTTTTCACAAAACACTTTGGTTCAAGCTGGAAACTTGTGGATAAAATTCAAAGCTGGAATTGGGCAAATAATAATAATGATGATGATGGGCTTCTTCTAGGAAGTGATCAAAAGGGTAAATTGTATGGTTTCACGAGAATGAATTCATTCCCCTTTGAATTTTATTCACGAGGAAGGGTGATGATGATGGAGCAACAGTTATTGAATATATTTTGGAGGAGGAAGTTATAACATGCACCGGTCTACTAACCCCCTGCCACAGAATACACACAAAATGAGAGTGGAAAAAAATATATTATATGATATGATGAGGCTGTTAGAAAATTTAATGGTAAGATGCTTACTCGTCAAACTCAGTTGGGCGACTGGCATCATCGCACTCACATCATCAAAAGCTTCATCACGTAAACGCACTTTTCCTTTGTGCATGTGTTCCTCTCATGTTGTCCTCACATTTTTGGACTCTGAGGAGGGTACATATAACATGATGATGGTCCACCACCATTACATATTAGTCATTCATACAGGCATACACACGTACAACAACTCTACTACTCCTAAAATGCTATTTAACGTGGGGTAGCAAAGTCCTTTTTCTTATTACCATTGAATCCTGTGTGAATCCATGTAAATGCAAAACTTTGTAGTACGTGTTTAAAAACTAGCGTAGTGTAGTACGTGTACAGAAAGTTGTTTTGCATCTTTATGGAGGAAAAAACAATGGGATGAGGATGATGATGAAATAAGAAATTTGGATTTTATGTTGATAAACAATAAACGCATAGTGTTGTTGCGAATGCGAGGTTATTATTCTAATGGAACAAAGCCACATGCAATGAGAGTGTTGTGCCTTGATGTTGTGACACGGATTACTGCGTTCAGAAAATGGGAATAATATATGTAAGGTGTTTTGAGTATTTGTAAAAAAAAGTGTTTGTTGACACATGGCTGTGCAAGACCTAGCTAATATGGAAATCAATGCAAGAGAATTTGTACATTTTTTATGCAGCAAAAGGAAGGATATTTTTTGTTGTTGCTTTGAATAATATCCTTCTTATCAAGGTTCCAGGCTGCCGGGTGGAGTGTGGAGTGGAGAGTAAATGCACTCGTCAATCTTTAAACTCTTTAAATGGTTTTGAGTATGTGTATGTATAGCTCTGCTCCTCCATTCTGGTTTTAACCGGCTGGAAGAAATCTCTGCAGGAATGTAACAAGGAAAAAAAAGGGACGAAGCTTCCCAAATGAGAATTATTCTCATGGGGTTACAGAGATAATGCCCTCAAGAAGTGGCGGAATGAGTGGGCGTTTTTATATAAACGACCCGAAATTGGATTACCGTCATTACCGACCGTCTAAAAGCCTTCACATAGAAAAGGTAACCCCGTGAATGAATAAATAACTTAAGTGAAAAGCAGTTTTTTCATAATTGCAGCTAATAAATGCGTAAAATATGGGCAACAAAAACACACATATGCATTATTCACAACTTGGTAGACAGACAAGTGTACATTGGTGGAAGAACTGGAAACTCAATGCACATCTACAAGTAATTTTTTTCCCCTGAGTACCAGTAACTATTTTTACCGTGTGGTGCTGGTCTCTCCGCTACGAAACTGAATCTCTGGAGAGATGTTGATCTTTGGACCCTTTGAATTTCTACATACGCCCAAGGCTTGGTTATTATAAACGGGTCTCTTTTGCTTCTATATTTGTATCCTATCTCACATCTCACAATCTCGAGGTGCATACCAAACCTTAAAACTTGTGTGTGTGCAAGTGCACATTATGAAAGAGAAAAACGCATTTGTGTGTCGTACTCAATAAATGGTTAGTGTGGAAAGGAGCGACTGGATGTTAGATTTCATATATATATTCCATCGAGGAAGGAAAACAATGTTTGATTTTTGTCTTTCTGGATAGCATAAAACATCAATCTTGTGCGTCATGTCCCCTTGCATGGGGGCTTTCCTCTGTCATTCATCAACCTTCCCAAGCATGTTCATTCGTCGTTCCCAAGTTGTGTGAGAAAAGTCTACATAACTTGAGATGAACAGCAGGCTGTATGTGTAACCTGAGAGTGTGCAGACTGAAAAACTACAAAAACATTCAAACAAAAAC
>JAANSN010004876.1:0-13811 GCA_036850665.1 Dicranocentrus wangi | reverse complement strand
GATAAGATGAAGGCCAAATAAGTTGCTTTAAAAACACACGTGCTAACATTATCGTAGGCCAAGCTTGGGTATCATGATTTGTAAAAAATCGGCTAATACCACACCAATCTCACTTTTATCTTTCCAGCTGGCTTAAACTAACTTCTGTACTGTTTATTTCTACTTTAGTATTAATCTTAACAGAAAAAGTAAACGTGTCTGGTTTCTTATTATTAAACTCTTCTTACCCGGTGTTGTAGGTAGCTGAATGAAATAGCAAAAGGAACTTGGTTTTCCTCACCTAGCTATATATAACCCTCCTCCTAACAATATGTATCAAGCCCAACCAGTTATATCGTGCTTGAAAACCACATACCGTGAAAATCTAGATGGCTATATATCTTCATAGCTTTTAGGTACGAACCTAGTGATTGATTAATGTTCCTAGTTTTTCATCGAGATCAGCATGTGGTCCGTGATAATGCTACCCAGAAAGTTTTTAATTCACTGAGCACGCTTGTGAGTCAGTAGTTTCACCAGTTTGGGCTAGAGAAAGGGGATAATTATATTATCACTTTTTGACTTTTTCTAGAGAGAAAACGCAGTAGAAATATATTACCCCGTAAAAATCCTGTCCAAATATTTACATGCTTTTTTGTTGGAAAAAAGTGCTTCTGATGAAAGCCAAAAGAAGCCATTAGGTTAATTTATTTAATGTCAGACGAGTAAACTTATAACATCATGAAGTCTCATCATGACATAATAAATATATGAATGGATGTTAAACTGACAAGAGCTTTTTACCCCACATCATGCCTTTTACTTTTCACCATGTATCCTGTTACGCAATATATAACTGGCTTCATTACATTATCATCACATCCTTCCTTCAAATTAACCTTGTACGCCACTCTAATTTCTGTAATTCGTATCCATTCATTTGATCATTAGTCGTTTTTTTTATCGGAAGTCGCGTCCATAATGTACCTGATGACAGTGGTAAACAGAAACCGGAATCAAATTTTCCCTGATCGGTTATGGAAATAAGATAGCTGTAAGTTTGCGTGTTTGCGTTATAGAGTGGATATGAACATTTCGATATCTTCATACATAAAACACTTTATTTTTTAGTATTACCACATCTTTTATTATGATTATAGGATGACAAGGCCTTTTAGATGAAAAAAAACTTTGCTCGCTGTAATAGTCATAATGCCAACTTGCTCGTTTTCTGCCAAGCATTTCGATTACATCAAAATAGCACCACCATAGTCATCCCACCCACAAAAGTCTAACAAGCGAGAGAAAGGATTTAAGTGGCTCAGGAGGAGGATATGACAAGGCACAACATTGGAAATAGGAGAGAGAGCGTAAAAAGCCACTTGTACAATTCCACTTTTTTCAGTGTCTCGTGCAAAAAGTGCAGAGAGATCCACTCATTTTTTCCCTGCCTTTTGCTCTCTTTGCCTTTTTTCTGCCAAGCTCAAAGTTATTTAGTGTGTTGTTTGGTAGTTCTATTATTAGTATTATGCAGTAAAAAAGAAGTTGGAATAAGTTAACGGGACTATAAGCCAAAGCCAAACAAGAAGGAAGCAGTTTCTTTTACAAAGGAAACCCCAAAAAAGCAATATTGGGTACCAGCTAAGAGGCGAGCTCTTATTCTTTGAAATATCTCTTAAGCCCAAGTTCCAGCAGCTTTAAGGGTACTACTATACAATATATGTGTTGGAATGTAAGATTTTTATGTAAACAAAATAGGAACTCAAACTATAACGATATGTACACGTTGGTTCATAATCTTCGTAGTAAAAGAATAAGTTTTGGGCCTATTGTTTGTTGTATTAAACTTCTGCATATTATGAATGTACGCGAGTGTTTATATTTATGACGTAATAGGTAAATGTAAAGCACTCGCCAATGGAATGTGCATAAAATACTAAGGGGAGGCCGGAAATCGAAAAATCCAGTAGCATACAGCTCGAGTTTCCATAAACTGTGAAAAGATGAAGCAAAAACAAAGTGACAAAAACTTGTGCACACGCCAATATTATGGAAATATGTGTGTTTAGTGTTCATGTATGTGTAAGGGATTGGAAGGCTGATAGATTCTAACAACAACAATATGACACAAAAAAGAACAATAGCGCGATCCAGAATGCATGGAGTGGAAAGTTGCTGTAGGTGTTTTTGGTAGCTGTGCCAAGATATCTTTCCAAGTGTGACAGATGTTTATAGATACGTATACGAGTATTCTTATGGTATATCTACGTATATGATATCTGTTAGATTCATGTTCCTGTTTCTCAAAATGTGTCCTGGACTTCAGAACCAGTAAAATGTTTTTGGCTTCTGGGTCGAGTAGTGGATTTTTGTTGAACGATCTCGAGTAGAAATTTGGTACCGCTTGGGAATAGAGTTTGTTGAAGGAATATAGCGAAACAGAAATTGTTAGTTTGCCTTTCTGAATTCAATTGAGATCGCATTTTGGACATACGTAGCAATCGCAATATGGCAAGGAATTTGTTGGCTTCCAAATGGTGACATGGAATGAAAGGTGGTGAGATATAGAATGAATATTTCGATGTGGTTGTTTTGATTATACCTCCTTCTAATGATGGTGCATATTGTTCACTAGACTGAATAGGACATGAGCGCGGATATAATTGGTCGCCAAATTTTACACACTTTAAAATTGATTTTCTAGTATTATTTTGCATCATGGCAAGGAGATGGCTGCATTTGCATGCTTCCAATTTGATTTAAAACTTCCCCTTCATACTATCCCCTTCAGAAATATAATAGCTGCCATTTAAATCGAAAGCGATCTTACAGTAGATAACCGAATATAATTAAAAACTGCGCTACTTCGCTTCGGAATATGCTTACATACGTAGAGCTTCATCTATTCATCTTGAAATTACTAAGATAACCAAAGTGTTCCGTGAAAAGCTCTATATATAACCCAACTATGTTGCGGGAAACATGTCATTCCTCATGATTTCAATCAAGATACGGCTCTCTCTGGATATTTGGCCCTTGCAGAAGACAATTCAATTTAATTCTAAGGTTTTAATGGGTCCCCGTAGATGAATACAAAGCCTGTGCAGCAATTCCTGGCATGAAGTAATATTAAGTTGCAGGAAAATCGATGTAGAATATGGTACGTGACTTGCGTTTTTTACACAAAAAAATTGGGCAAGTTACACATGTTACGCGTTCAGCAGGCTAAATTTTGAATTGTAATTCGTCAACACTATCATTGTTTTGTTTCCGTCTTCCTAGACGTGTGTAGGTATATAGATATTTTCCATCTTCAACGATGCGCAGTGAATGGTGAAATAGTTGAGTGCTACTGGTAAACATCCGACCCAACCTCACTCATTTATTTCGACTCCCACGAGTCTTTTAAACTACAGCGTGTCGCTAATTGTCACTGCTATTTTTGGCTTCCCAAACATGAACCTCGCAGTTGAATCTCACACTCACAGTAAATGTAGTAAGTACACGGAGTAAAGACGTCGGTTTTAGTGTAAAATCCAATAACAGAGAATTTGACACTTATGTCAGATGAATATATATACGTACACAGTCATAAAAGTCTATCCTCTTTCAAACGGATCAGATTCACGTGTAAAAGTCATTCTTTTTCTGTCCTGTTTAACATGAGCGTTTCCTGTCGATTGAGCCGCAAGAACAAATTCATCGAACTTTTCAACTCTATGTTGAGTGTTGGCAAAATCAAAAAACGTTCCAAACTAAAAAGAAAAAGCTATGATCCCAGATCCCAGTTGTTGCGAAAAATAAACTTCTCAATCTGCGAAATCCGTTGCGGTTAGAAAATTTTAAATCGGGATTTGGAATTCTAGGAAGTTATTTAGCTAATGGAATTTATCGTTCTAAACAAAGGAACGTCTAGTCTGTGATGCAATCTTGTCTAGTTTGAGTTTGTAACTTCTGTTGAGACTTCCTGGAATCAGTGCGTAAGTAAGAACCAGCATTGTATTTTGGCAAGACGTGACCAGTTGCATAGACTACTGGCTTTAAAAGCATTTCACATTCACATAAAGATGATACTCGTTCCGCCCTTCATTCTCAATCGCCAATTTCCAAATTCTAAATCCCTCTAAATTTTGAAGATGTTACTGTCAATGCCAGCATATGTCAGATTGAGACTTTTTTCAAAAAACAAATTCAAGAAGCTCGTGAGCATTCAAAACGGGAAATAATCGTAGAGGCGGCATTGAGAGACGACGTTGTAGAAAATCTGCTAGTTCTGGTGCCAAATCTGATTAGACTTAATGACTTTAGTAAATGGTAGGTCATATTTTTGCACGCCTCACATACGAGACTTGTATCGTATCCGCGGTCGTAACAGTATAAAGCGGCGGAACATTTCGAGGCAGGAGAATAAAAGAAGCGTGTCAAGTAAACTACTTGGATCTGGCATAATTATGCACTATTTACTTCTTTGATTAATGGATTTCTACATTACCCCTAAAACCCCATGAATGTGGGATGCACACACAAGTGTGTAGGTAGCATGCCTTGAAACACGTATCGTTCTCATATCCTAAGAAAAATATCATTCTGAAACATTCCGTAAGAAGGAACACTTGTAATTAGTCAGGAGCCGGGAGGATGGGATTTGGATGCAATTATTATTACAATGCAATTTCACGTTCGTACCCTAGTTTGACTTTGATTGTGACTGCTCCTTGTTGGCTTTGTAATCTTAATTAGTTTTCAGCCGTAATGGGATGATAGTCACATGTAATTTTTCAGTGACAGTTGTATTGTCTGTTGACTTCTTGGAATTGCCCGCATTTCAACGTCATTTAAACAGCGAATTTGATTACGGATTAATTCCTGTTGTCTACCGTAAAGAAGACCGTGTTAACCATTTCAAAAATTAATTCTCATGCCAAGAATTCCTTTGCATGAATATATAGGAGCGCGCTGCTCACATTAATTTTATTACAGGCTTCAAAAGGATATGGAGCGAAGGAGTTTGGTCGAAATTATGCAATGCGACAAATATTCACTGGATCCATAACTTCCAACTCGCCACAGGATATGGTTCAGTATTTCAGCTTAGTAGCTAACACGTTTCAACCTTCGATGCTATTCATAAACATTTCTTTCCGTGTACACTTCGGAATGACAGTGGGCATAAACGAATGGGAAACAACTGCCAAAACAGCAAGTTACTGTTTGTTATACTTACAGTGGTTCTGCCCTTATAGCATAGTATTTATATAAGACCAACGGCAGAGAAATGCAAAATTTATGTGTTTTTTTTTCGAATTTCATACAGCCATTGTTCCAAATGTAACTTCGCTTTTGTAGAAACGTGCCAACACTCCTGTCCTATTTACTTAAACACATCATTTTACAAATCAAAATGTACCCTAAATGTGCACATTAAAGGTTATTGGGACATTCCCGTACACATAATGTTCTGCCATTAACATTCTTATTTTTTGCTGGGAATGTCCTAATGACATTTTGAAAATATTTAGTTCAATGTTAGAAATGTGCAATCATTTTACTTTTTACAAATGTGTTTTACAAAGCATCACTGACTGATCTATTTTAGTAGTTTTGATATGGCGTGATGTTTGAGTGTTACCGGAGAAGTCACTGATAGGCATCCTGCAAAAAGCAAACACGGCAAGACAAAGACACACAACAACAACTGCAACGTAGGTATCCAGAATTGCATACCGTAGTCAGCATAATTAAAATGCAGGTCAACTTTATTAGTCAGAACTGAAAGTGCATAAGCATAAATGCCGTCTACAACTGTAGATGCAACAAAGTTGCAGTTTTGGTGGTAGCGCAGCGGAAGCTATTAAGTTTTAGGTTTGCGTAGTGTACTAGTTCCTGCCAACTCACACAAACCTTTATTACACGCTGTTTCTTACTTTCATAATGTATACGCTCCTTATATGCAATCCGCAATCAATTGTTTCATATTTAGACTAGACAATTGAAGTTGAAAACCACTAATACGTATTGTACCTATAATAACGGAATATTACTGAAAAAGAACTTGTAGTAATTAATGATGTAAATGATCTTCTAAGTGTAGCGTAACAAACGATGCTTACACTGGACAGTACAGTGTTACAGAGAAATTGGTTTTTGCTTTCTCTTAGGATTCGACCGTATATCTACAAGATCAGTTGCATGGTATTACAAAGTGTGTGAGTTTCACATTTCATACGTGGCGTTCAGATGTAAGCTTTATAGATACATAATGCACGTACATAGACTTTAGATTACGTGTATGCGTATGTATGTACTTACACCAAATGAACACCGAAATGAAAGTTTTCCAACGCTGCTAATACGTTTTTTCGTGGTTAGCCAAAATTCATCTAAAACCAGTCAAATGGTGGAGTACAACCTGAAACCGGGAAACTCTCTGAGTTTCCTATCTAAGGAGAATTATGGAATTTACGGTTTTCTGAGCACAACTCTCTTCAGTCAGACAGCTTTCCGTGTCCATCCAGATGCTTCCGCTCCTCTTCACCGTTTTCCAAGGATTATATGATTCTACCAAAAAGAGGCAAAAGGCAAAATGGTTTCACTCTTATGTGTACTCCTGTTAATTTGCTCATTCGTTCCTGGAGAATTCTCCACTACTTTCATTCGTACGTACACGGTTCCAGTAATCTCAAATTCACATCGTAGGATTCCCCGTGGGAGTCTATTTACTAGAAGTTTTCTTTGCCTGACAGTGCAATGTGGGGTACACTACGGTTTTTAGTAAACCATGGTTGAGACCCATTTCGTGATTTTTAATGAAATCAGTGTGGTTGCTCTCTACCTTATTAGATTGATGAGTTTGAAGAAACTGGAATACAAGTTTAAGCGTAAATATATATATTTTATGAATCTTATTGCTATATGTGAAGACATATAAGACAGCCACTCGATTAATATGCAAAATGCTAGTAAACGTAAACATAAATTTCATTGCACGGCTAATTTTATTGAATATTCATTTCACTGATCATTAGGAGGTGTGGAAAATTATGTTACGTGATACAATTTCTGGGAAAGGTAATTGAAATGCTTCAGGTCTCAGATTAGAATGATTACAGGTTACGATATTTAAGATACTTTAGGTGGCTAACAGAGTGGTCCTGCAACGTTTTTTACTTTCCATGAAATGGAGATGTTAGTATATGGGGGCAATTTTTAGTCAAGTACGTTAATAAGTCACGATTTCAGCAAAGCACATCTCATGAACTTTCATGCACCTTGCGTACGTGGGATATGAATCTCGGTTTGCTTCTTGATTTTGATGTTAGTTTTATGTGTAAATACCAGAGTTTTGGTAGCCAAGTCCAAATAGTTGATCGAACGCATAAAGTAGGCTTATTAATATTAACCTTGTTGGCATTGAACATGCCGTTGTCTTTCATATTATGCCAAAACTGAATTAGGTATATGTGATAATGTGATTACGATTTTGCTCTAGTATTTTGCATTTCAGTTGATTCAAAAGGAACGTATGCAGCCATACGTGATTTGATTTTGTCCCACACTGGTTAGATCAGTGTATTCAAAACTGACTATATATTAATGCTTCATGTTTAATTTGGTGTTTTCGGCATACACTTAAAATATTCTGCTCTCCTTGACATGTAAAAATATATAATTATCCAAGAAGAGATCAGAAACAATGGATCACAGCACGGTTTTAACTAGGAATAGCTTTCTACAGAACAGTACCAGAGGAGATGGAGAATTTTGAGAAAAGTAGTTGTTTGTAAAATAGTTCCAATAATTATGTTGAGATCATCGTTAGTGGTTAATAAGTGTTAAAGAAGCATTTTTGGACAACGTAAATTGTGAATCGAAGTCAAATGAAATGTATCCGATCCGATCGTGCACTTGAACTTTTACGAAACACAAGTATCCATGAAATGCAAACACGATAAAACAATCATATTTATCTTGACTCATTATAAGGCAGTAAGTAGCTGGCGTAAATAAATTAAAAATATAAAAAAATCCGAAATTCTTACGCGTAGATAAATAGTGTAAAATGCACATAATGTAAGCAGGAAATGTAATTGCACCATTTCTTTGTTTGCTTCCAGCTGCATTCCAGACGGTCAGAGAACACATAGCGTCTCTGAATCAGCAAAATACCGATCTCATCTTCCTCAAGTCGCTCATGGATTCTCCTGTAATGAAACATCTCGTAACGGTAAGCTATCAAATTCTTGTTTAGAAGTTGTGTTGGCATTGACTTGGTTTTTCCTATTAGAGTTTACACACGCATCTTCATGAGTGTTCCTCGTTTATCCTAAAAGAAATTATTGCTGGACAAACTGGACATGCCGGATTTCAAATCTACACTGCTTGGGACGACAAATAAATCAGTCAGATAAACTGACCGACAAACCTAACTTGCGCCTGATACATAAATTAGATAACATACTCTTTTATTCATCATCACCCTTGAATACTTTAGTTTTACGTTTCTCTTTGTGGTTTCCAACTTAATACAAAGGTGTAGGTGGTTTTCTGTGTACATTCAACCAATACTCCTGGCATCGGCACCACCCAGCACTGCCAGTAGTTTCTCTTTCATTCCCGGAGCAATAATACGCATCGTTTGCATGACACAATCTGAATAAGCATATACCTAGTAACCGTGTTTGCCAACTTTATGGCAACCACTACCAGGCAAAGCTGCACAGGTATATACACACTGGAGTTCCGTTTCCGTCATGTGCACAGGGCAAAGAGTACAGTAAGTATAGCCCGAATAATATACTACTTATTTACCCGGAAATGTGTAATACAGCAACACGGTAACAACATCAGCTTATCTCACTCAAACCACTAAAGTTTCTCCGTTGTAAAATATAAAAAAACAGGTGAAACTCCATGCACGCTACACTTCTCTCCTTTCCCAACGGTATCAAATGAGCATACAATAAAAACCCTGGCTTCGGCTTGTTTATTCACTTTTCTACTTTGTATACACTCAATTCGCTTCCACATTTCTAAAACTATATGCTTACCTGACTCATTTGATTTTGTTTGATGGTTACTCCTTTTCCACTGGCATGGTTAGCGTCTTTGGCATGGCCAGCCAGCAACAGCGATTTCACTCGTGCCCATTTAGTAGTGGACCTATAATGCCAGGCGTTCATAAAAAAGTGTTGTTTTTAGAAGTGGTCCCTCAGTGACCATAAAGTGAATTCTATTCTGGCCTGGGCAATTATTCCGTTTCACGAAAACTTCCCCATGCACTGGACAAAATCGATTTTGCATGTTAACCAGTCACTCCTGAGGGAATGGTACGCGACAGTATTTCATTTCAACTTTAGACTCGTTGAAAGCGTCATGTCTAAAGAGGGCAAGAGGCTTAAGGACAATTTAATTTAAAGTAATATGTTCAATACACATCAACTAACCGAGGTGGTTGCAGAAATATTAAAAATAGATACATACAAAATAAATACTTGTGACTATTTTTCATTCTGGAATTTGGTTTCAAAATTGTTAGAATTCCAACAATTCCATAGAGGGTCGCCTTGCATGCTAACTCTGATTCGTACTTGTTATAGTTTTGTGCTCTCTATGTCTAACCCGGACTTCACGTATGAGCCAGTGGTGCAAAGGTTAAAAGCTGGGAATAAAGCACTAAATTATTCAACTCGGAGGAAACGCACGTCTTTCACATAACCGTTATCATTATATTGACAAAATCCTCTGAAGAACACAGTGCCACTTTGTGAGATTGTGGTGATTCATCCATGAATCCAAATTATTTTCTTGAAATAAATGACATGCAGAGCTGCTACATCACATAGGAACAAAACCCTTGTAGACATTTACGCTCCGTTCTATATTATTTGCATAAAGTGATTTACGAACTCTTTGATTTTGAGCTCTCTGTCTGGAAACCAGCAAATGCTGAATGTTGTGTCAGCTACAATGCAACCTACTGCATATATCCGTCTCTAATCCGTTTTTGGAACTGAGTTTTTTTTTCAAAAGGTTCCATCCATTGTTGTTTCTCCGTGACTGAACTCGCTGTGCCACTAACGAGCTATAAACGCTACTAAAAGAACGAGGAACAATACGTAGAGTGCAAAATCAGACACGTTCTTGAAATAAAGCTGAAGCACAAAATCCAACCGAAATGGGGAATTTCGCTCGGAGATGCATGCCTGCATTTATATGGTGTACTTGAGGACTGGTGAACCGTGTATATAAGGCATATAGGTAATGAGTGGTAGCTAACATGTGAAATCTCTACGTTCCCTTCCTGGACCAAAGAGTTCTCTCACATTTGCCAAGAGGAACAGCAAAGAATGTGCTCTACTAGGCTCAGCTGGAGCAAAGTTTTCCGTCCTTTGGAACAACATGAATGCTCATAATAAATGCCTTATTCCCATAAATAACCATCTCTTTCACGATCTTTTTGTTGCTGTGAATCTCTCCACGGCTTTATTTATAGAACTTATTCGCTCCTTCTCTTTGGATATCTCCGGGTTTACACAAAATAGGAACCGGCTGAGCGTGCAAGTGAAAGTTTTATATCAAAAGTGACTTCTCCCGAGCGAGGAGACTTGCCTTTCCCCAACGCGACTCATGCGATAAGATCGCGATCCACAGCTAAAGCTCACGCTGCGTAAATAGTGTTTCTTATTAATGGTTTAGTTTGGAATATTATGGTCGTTCGAAATATATGTTGCAATTCTAGATTCTGCGAGTCATAAAAAGCATTTTCGGCTAGCCAATGGTTTCCCTGAAACGATAATGCGAAAGCTCGTTGATCATTATTTAGAGGGGAAAATGAGCAAAAGGAATGAATGTACCTTCATTATTATCCAGTGTTCAGTTTAATGTGATAGTACATTAAAAGAAGCACGGTGTGCTACAACGCTTTTCGTCGACTTTGTATCTTCTGGTAAAAATTTACTGCTTAGCAAACTTTGTGCGACCGACAGTCCTCTCTTGTTTCACAAAGCTAAATTACTTTCAAGCGTATAGCGTGCACGACAGATGGGATACAACCTTGAGAGTTGCGAGTAGCTCCCTTGATAATCATAATTCAGACTTGCACCGGTAATTAGATCTGCTAAAAATACCTATACATGAAGTCTGACTCTTGAAACACATGGAACAGAAGCGAACGCTGGAATGTATTTTTTCACGAATGTAGTGCACAAATGTGCGAGTCAGTAGATTTGACACGTGAAAACATGGGAGCCGCAGGTTCTACAGGGTTTGCGGGTCGAAACAGGAGTCAAAGATGGAAGAGATATGATGCCTTCCTTAGAAAATCAAGAAGTGAGCCGTTTCGGCTCTCAGATATGTCCACCTCTCCTTCAGGATTTTCCCAACGGTTTTTACTCTATGTACGTCCATTGAATTTTGCAACGGTTTTGCTATTTGTATTACTGTATTTCATGAAATGTGAACTTGATAGAAAATCTGTCATGCTTAATGAATTTGCAATTTGACTACAATTTATTTATGCGATAGTTGATTATGTGCATATATTATATACGATGTAGGACTTACATGTATTCTTACAGGGAAAAGGCATAAACACGTACGCTGACATAATCCTAATATTAATGGTTAAACCCACCATATTTTAAAGTTTGAGGAGAAAAGCAACGGGTAAACCGGATGCACTTGGGTTGAGAAGCCAACTTGCATTTTCATATGGTTGCCAAAAGTTTCAATGGAAAAGAGTGCAAATGCCAAGAGTTCCCACAACAAAAGCTGTACGAACAATAAATCTTTGTTATGGGACAATTCTGGACAGGAGCCACTACTGGAAAATGAAAAACGTCCCGGGATTTTGCAGAGATAAAACATGGCATTGTATAGAGCAACATTTTCCGCTGCAGTCAAAAGTCGCATTGCCTTGCTTTTATTTCTTACTTTCAATAAAAATGCGTAAACAATCAAAATTTATGGTATTAACTTGGATTCATCCAAAAAAGGCTTTTAACGCGTAAAAAGACCCATGGCACATCATTTTAATAATAAATGGGACTCCAAAATACTTGCTTTGCACTTACTTTGTCCATCAAGAGATTTATAAAAAATGGTTTCGTATTCGGTTTGAAGACAAAACGAAAACTAAACCCGCTGATGATGACATAATGCAAGCATAATATTTTTACAAGATATGGATACCTATGTGTAAAAATATATATAGCAATATATATTGTTTCCAATGGGAAGAACTAGAAAAAAATGAGACCCTTTCAATCCTTGCTTCCCTTTTTCTTCAAGAAAGCGAGAGGATTCTTAGCGCACGCAAGATGTTTTAAGAATGAAAGGAAAAGGACGGGGTACATTAAATTGGTTTCCTCGTAGTCCCATCTCTTCAGCTTTGATGGTAGTCAATGAGTTGTGTCGTTGTGTGTACCTGCAATAACAGACAAACCCCTAAAAAATCGAAGGGGAACCAAAAATTCTTTACTGTGTAACAGGTGTGCTGTGAGTGGAATGAATCTCTTGGAGTCAATCCTTCCCCTTTCTGTTTTCATACGTAATATTATGCATCTGAGAGGGTTCATGTACATTGTACAAGTACTGCGTGAATAACAGTTGGTTGGTATCAACAATGTAAAAAATATCCCTGTGGCTGTCCCCTCATCCATGGCTTCCCACAGCATTGTTTTATAACCCACTCTCGTAATGAAATTTTATACCTGTATTCTCATTGCAAGTATATATAATCCACTCTGGTTGGAATTTGCCTATCAGGTATAGCTACGTATGATATAAAATATAAACGAGGTATCTAGTATCTGTGCATTCTATCAGTTCACGTCACCAACAATGTAACTAAATACGTAAGGAATAAATGCTGGAGCCCATACGTGTTAAAGGAAGAATTCAAAACAATATTAAGCGAAAATATTCTCTGCTATTCAGCCTACCTCTATATGTAAGTTGGGGGAACTGAGATGACTAGTGTTATCATATCATGACGAGTCGCTTGTAGCAAAACAGAGTACGGATGACGAAGACATCATTGTATAGCTTTTTACAGAACCCCATTACAGGTGCAAATAGATGCATAAAGCTGAAAGCTTATAGGTAGACCGTTTTATACGCTGCGATGGTACTCTGTTGGGAGATGTGATCATCAACCTATACACCTATTTTTAAAAAGGTTGATTTACATTCCATAGTGTATATACATTACTTCGTCGTACTTGCTGGGAGTGAGTAGTAGGGAGAGTTGAAGAAGGGGTGAAAATTGAGTGTAGTACGTTAGTTGTTTCATCCAATGATGCTACTTATTTGGGTTGGGCTGTTGTAAGGCATACAGAAAGCTACAGGTTGTTTTATTTACAAAAATAAATAGAAACGAGTGAAGTGTCATCCTGTGAAGTAAGAAAAAAGAAAATAGGGAATAGCTCATTTGAAACTTTGAAAGTTTTCCAGTTTTGATATCAATCTTTTTGGTATGTTAAAATTAAACTGACAAAAATCACGAATTTAATATGTTAGTTTTAATGTATGGAAAACGTCCTCATGTATTTCTATACACACTCGGGCGTGCGGGTTTGAGTTTGCAATGAATTTAGTTTTATAGTTGGGCAAAGTTTTTGCTCTTTGTTTTACCCTAGTACAGAAACAAATTATAACAGTACGTCGTTTTTAGTAGTTGGTAGTTGGGACTCGGTACAAACGTGTCTGTCCCTAATAAAGTAAATCTATGCTATGCATAATGCACATGTCATCATAATTTACAACTTGGAGCGTTTCAAGGAATTTAGCCGTGCCAGAACTCGAAATGTTCAAACCTGAGCCTGCGACTGACA
>JAANSN010004875.1:0-13813 GCA_036850665.1 Dicranocentrus wangi | reverse complement strand
AAGAGAACAACGTGTGGAGGAAAAATTTTGAGGTTGTAAACAAAACGTTTGCAAAATTGAAGAAGAGCAGCTACAGCAATGAGGTTATTGTAATGGGCTAAACATAAACATATTGTAGAATCTTGTTGAATTATCTTAATATTGTAAAATAAAAATGCAAAAAAACGTATGACACCTGGAAAATTTTACGAACACGAATTGCATCATCACTTTGGTATTTTCATGTTCATATCTATTTTTACATATTTCCGGCTTACACAGCTATTGCAACAACACATAAAGAATGAAAAATACATAAGATTCAACAAGACTTGTAGTGGTATCAGTGTGAGAGCACTTGAAAATGTAAACAGGTAAAACTTACTTTGTTACCTCTTGCAAACTACCTATAGGTTTGGCAATTAGCCACCAGCGAAACCCCAAATGCACAAAAACTGGTCCTACAGCGAAACAACAAGTGCGTATACATGTAGAAGATTATTAGCAATACACATAACATACTGGTTGACTTGGGAGGTTTTAATCTTTGCCATCATGCGCATGTCACACATGTACAAAGTTTATTTAATCACAAGGTGCATGGTTCTGTTGGCACACTGACTTCCTTTCAGTTCTAGTGAGAACTTAACTCAGGCAGAATGAACGCCCTAAAAGTGTGCTAATAAATATATATGCAACTAATATGATCAGTAGGTTTTGGGGAACAAAGGTTTACGACAAAAGTGAAGTTATAACATGATTATTGAGGTTACGGATTGTATTCAGGCTTTAGATTTTACAATACAACCTGCTGTTTTGTTTGCTATGGCAGGTCCGTACACTAACAAAAAGTAGGGCGATTGAACGAGTTACAGATTAATTACCGACTTGTAATGTATCCTGCTGTAGTAATTCAATAAGCCATTTGGTAAAAACCAAATCGTAAAACACTTCGAATGATGCAAAATCACGACAATTGAAACAAATAACAAATGGTTACTCTTAATAATCGGAGGTCAAAATGCTTATAACTCACGCAGATCTTAAAATTAATATGATATTTTAGCTCAATTTAGATATGCTTATATGCATGTATTTCTGGTAGGGTTATATACTTTTTTAATATTTAAACCCGAATTATGATGGCGAGAGTGATTTAGAAAAGGCAAACTAGAAAATGCAGGCTTAGTATCGACATGTTTGTCCGTCATGGCAGAAGTAAACATATCCATGGATGAGTATAGTGGAGTGGAGTTTTATAAAATCACGTAAATCGATGAACGAAATTGATTTTATTTTTTACAAACTAGGAGTAAAATATTTAGGTGACTGACACGCTTTATAATTATTGTAATATGCAATGCTCAACCAGAGATGCTGATAATGATGATACTGGTATTCTGATCCTGACACTGAGCAATAAAGATGTTGCTGGTTCATCCTGCATCTGCATGTGGCAAGTAGTAATAAGTAATAAAAACTCGCTGCAATTTGCCCCAAACCGTGTGGAAAAATATTCGTGACTATCCGTCTCATTGTTTAATCGCCGCAGACCCTATAATGCATTTCATGACTGCATTTAATAAGCAAAATCAAAGATGAGGTCACCTTGTCATCCGCATACGGCGTATACCTATACTCCTTTACCCCGACTCAGCGTTCTCCTTCATCCTATAACTCTCTCTGCACCCAACGAAAAGAATCATGTATAATATCCATCTTGGTATTAGTCTTGAAGAAGACTCTTCACAAAATCAAATATTTTGCGTATAATCACTTGTCCCACAACTGGTTTTCGGTCCCGTTCTGGTATTTTATGCAAAGCAATAGCTTTATTGAGCTAAATCCTGTTTACGATTTAGCCATCACACAATATACTATATGCATCCACTTGTTTTACAGATCCGTTGCGTATTAGTATTTTTCTCATGTGGATTGAGCACCTCCATGCCGTTCAGCAGTGAAACGAATAATGTGCCATGTAAGTGCGTTGTGACTTTGAATTGGTAAGTAAACCAAAACTTTATCAGTGTATATCAGTGCTCGGATGAAACTGCAACCGACACTGACCACTGGCTGATGTTAACAACACTCGGCAATAAGTTCACTCGATCTTGATATACTTACGCATAGCTAAATCTACCAGTGAACTATTGCAGCATTTAAAAGTGATACAGGCACAAGCATACGCATTGCATTCACCAGCAATCAACACAATTATCATTGTATATTGTATGCTTTTCTTTCATCACCTCTTTCCTCTCAGCATCACGGCATCACCAGAGATGCTTCAAAATGTGCAAACAATCACGAAGTTCAAGTTCAATGCTGCGACCATTCATCCGAAAAAATTTGCATTCCTGAACAGAACATTTCAACGTTGCATTCGAGTATGCATTGCTTACACGCAATTCTCTGCTTTCAGTACCTGCAAATGTCTAATAGCACGAAATGAAATGTATACAAGAAATTAGCATCCTCTTCTCCGAGTAAAAAGACTCCTACTACCACACTACAATGAAAACTTGATCCTTTTGCTAGTAATGCTTGTTTGTGGCAAGTGGCAATCTATAATACACAGAGAAATCAACAATATATGACGCTATTTATTGACCAACTGACCATCAAAACCAGCCAGCAAAATGAAGATGATGCAAAACAGTCGAAAGCAGTTATATGGTTTACCTGTTCTCGTATGTAAATAAGTCCCCACCAGAGAGTTTGTAAGGTTTATGTACGTTGAATATTACTGCATGCATAGTAAAGCGCAATGATCTAATCTGACACAAGTCATGGTCATGGTATTTTTTATTAGTAGGGTGGCCGCTTCTGGGGACACAATATGGCATAATTAAGTTTAGAGTAGCCAGATAATTGCGAGAACGCAAGGAATCAAGATTTGGGGCACGTGTTTGCACACCGAAAAGCTGGCTTTTTCCTTTGGAGAGTTCTGGATTTGAGTTGGACCTACATTTACCGTAGGATCCATAAACTAAAACAAAACCTTAGATTCAACGAAATAGAATTGTGATCAGAGTTAATAGTGCTAGTGTCTTCAGTTAGTATGAAAATGTGTTTTGAGTAGAGCGGGATAGTTAGTAACGAAAGAAAATATATTATTCATGATTCATGATCCATGACATTCATTTGAGAAGCTCGAGCCCTTTAGTGAAAGTGACAAAATGCATAACAAAATGATTGATCGGAGAATGCATTCAGGGTAAACCCTTGCAATTTAATTTTTTGTAAAATATAGCATACTGCCTAACACCTCTAAATTGTTCTGAAAATTTGCTAAAACAAGGAAATTTTATAAAACCAATTTTACGACTGAAATGTAGCATTCCCATGGCCAAGTCCAACAAGACGGTCGACACTGTAGCATTCAGTATACGACGACCGGCTCTAATTGTTCGCGGAGCTTCCAAAAAATATGGATCCCAGCTTGTTCTTCATAATCTCAACATGTTTGCAAAGGAGGGAACGATGTTAGTTTTTTACAAGAATAATTATTTTACTTAATGGGCTCAAATAAAACACTCGATAGTAATTTAATGCATGCATAAGAAATATTATGTCATCTATGATTTTAGCTATTCGCTGATCGGATCCGGTTGTAGTGGGAAAAGCACTGTCTTAGAATGCATCGCTGGTTTGAAAACCTTTACAAAAGGAGAGCTTCTGATTTTTGGAACAAAACCAGGCACAGCTGCATCCGGCATTCCAGGCAGACGGGTTGGATTTCTTCCTCAAGTGAGTATTTGAAATTTTGGATGTTTTTTGAAAAACGTGTGAAATTAAGACATGCATGCAATGTTTCTCACTCGGCAGGAACTAGCATTGCTCACGGAATTCACTCCAACAGAAGCCCTCCAGTATTATGGGCGTATGTATGGGATGAGCCTGGATAAAGTTAGAGAAAGATTAGAAGTTCTTTCTAATATCTTAAGCTTGCAAAATTGTAATGAGCAATTATCTAAACTCAGGTACAGAAACAGCTTGCATTAAATATAGTGTCAAAGTGTCAATAATCCCTTCAAAATCTGGAATAATGTGCGAAGATTATGTAATTTCATATAGCCGAAGTGAACAAAAAAGAGTTTCTATTGCCTGTGCATTACTTCATGAACCGGAACTGATTGTTTTGGACGAGCCTACGCGAGGATTAGATCCACTATTTAAACGAGGGTAAAAGTAAAAAGAATCACTTATAGGAATGGTAGGATTTATAGTAATGTTTTAACTGCCATTGGTAAATTGCAGAATCTGGACACATTTGACCAAGCTAGTGTCCGACGGGAGAACGTCCGTCATTCTGACGAGCCACATAGAGGAATCCCGACAAGCACACAGGGTATAGAATAAATCAGAAAAATCACGAATGGTCAACATACAATTACAATGTTTAAAACAGGAATTTGCTTAGGTATTTTACTTAATTATAGGTTGGATTTCTTAGAGGTGGCAGACTTATCATCGAGGATTCTCCCATGTAAGTTACCTCATTTTAAAAATTGCTAAGATTTATGCTAATTTTCAATAAAATTTAGGTAAGCCTAATAAAAGAATTGTGGTAATTAAGATCGCTTCTCCAAAGACATGACTCGTCCCTCTTAGAAGACATAATCGCTGGAATTTGCTACAAAGAGACTGCCAAAGCCAACGCTGAGAACAACAACAAAGGGAATGAGAAGAAAGGTAAAGGCAATGGAAAGAATGGGATTGAGGAAGTTGTTCTGGTGGAGGATTGGAGTGCATTTGGAATGCCGAATGGATTGCCAGCAGTGACTGAAACGGATGTCAAAAGTATTTCATATAGTGAATGGATGGATCAAGTTTCACACGAGGAGGATAATTTGGCGACCAAAAAGTCAAAGCCCTTAAAAAAGAAGGAAATTGAGAACTTCCCCCCATATCCGAATCCTTCAAGGGTACTTTGTCGTCTCAAGGCGCTGACTATTAAGGAGCTCATAATGACACAAAGAAACTTTTGGTAAACTACATACCAACAGTAATTGCTTTCATACGCATTCACAATCAGTGAGTCCCGTGGGACAAACAAATACAAATACAAACAAATTATTCAAATGTTACGCAAAAACTTTCAGGTACATCCTCCTTAGACTCGCCATTACTGCATTTCTCATATCACTTTTTTGCGTGGCTTTGGGACCAGAACCCAAGGGGATCCGATTAGGATTAGTTGACAACGATTCTGGAGAATCTTCTGACATTGTTTCAGAATGTTTACGGGAAGCTGAAATGAGTTTTGGGTGTAAACCTGAGAAAATGGGATGTCGATTTTTAAGAATGATACAGAAAGATCTTGTGGCATGGGTATATTATATGCATTTTAAAATTCTAATTCCAAATGCATGCAACAACTTACTATTATTTGTACGATTATTTGCATTTTTATGTAGACATCCTTAGAGGATTCCGACAAAGCGGAAAAAGCTCTTAAGCGAGGCGTCATTGAAGGGTACATCGAATTCACGCCAATGTTTTCTACCGAAGTGTTCAATAAAGTTGTCAACAATGTTAATGCCAATGACGATGAGCTGGTCACAGAGACTTATGATAATTCTAGCAGTTTGGTTGTCCACTTGGATTCTTCTGGTAACAATAGCATGGCACATTCAAGGATAATATATATTCGCAAAATTGCTCCACCCGGTTTTCAATAAAATTTTGGCTGATAGACACTTTTATCTTCAAACTGTTGCGGGATGAGCTAATTGAAAAGTACAAAGCATTCGAGGACGAAATCGCCAGTGATTGTGACGGTCTGGAAAGAAGCACTTCCTCATCCGAATTTAACTCCACAATAATGAAGATGGTTTGCTTGTTTTACAAATTCGTGAAAACCTTAAACCGGCCGGATTGAATGTTGACACTAAGATTTTAACACTAATTTACAGGATGAATTTCCATTAATTGGGAATTTTGAGCGGAGCGGGTATTATGCCAGATTCACACTTCCAGCAATCGCTTTGGTGTATGTAAAGATAACCTTCCGCATCTCATTTTTACAATCGATATTATCTCGCTAAAAGGGATTTTACAATAGTCTCAAAATCCTTGTTAACAGGATCGTGTTCTTGATGACAAGCATGACGAGTGGACTCCAATTTCATCGAGAACTTCGTGAGGGAGTTCTGACGAGAACCTTTTCCGCCGGAGGAAACACATTAGAAATTCTCGTATTTCATTTAATAATCGAATTGCTCATAATGCTGGCTCATGTGGCGTTGGTTCTGGTGATCCCAATGTATGCATTCAAACTACTTCCAATGAATGGATTTTGGCCTTGGCCCGTGCTCCTTTATGTAATTACTGGCGTTGGGGGACTAACTCTCAGTAAGAATATTTCGGGTTCTATTGATATTGACTTGACTGAATATAAACTTTCATCGCTTTCTATCTGGTTAACAGGCTTCCTGGCTGCAACGTTAGCACCCAAGAGTTCAACAATTATTTTCGTCTTCTCCTTGGTATATCTCATTCCTAATCTACTATTTTCAGGTATGTGATGATTTTTGCATTATGCGAAAGAAATGTATGTAATGTATTTTAAATCACCGCGATACATCTACATATATCTATGCAATAATGTCATACAAATTCAACTTGTCTTGTTAGGAGCCTTGTGGCCTACGCAATCGCTCATTGTGGAATTACAGTGGATATCCTACTTCCTGCCTGTCTCATTGGCTTCTCAATCAGCCAGATTTATGCTCATAGGTGGATGGGACATTTGGGCTTTGAAAGTTTGGCAAGGATTTGTTGCAATCTCTTCTTGGACAACTGCTCACTGGATAATAATGCTGCTAGTCATTTTGTTTCGGTGGTTGTTAAGATAAATCTTCATGTGACATTACACCCAAGTCCGGCAGTGGCAGTACCCAGTGCCCCCGCCCACCCAAAAATCTATAAAGCTTTCGTCACTCACTTCAAAACTTGCACGTGCATTTAATATCATGCATGACATGAACATCAGGATCGTATAGCTCCGGCTTGATTATGATGACATGTCTGCATTATATTATAAAAACAGAACACTACATGTCTTATGCTGATGGTAGCTTCCAAACGGTTCATCCGATTTACACCAAACTTGACGATGATGATTCTCTACATTACATTATAGTATAAGCATATCGCATAATATCCATCCTGGGTATTGTTAATAAAAAAAGTAATTCGTAAATGTAATAAAATGCAGGAGGTGACATACCTATATGAGATTTGAATAGTATAAAATAGGATCGGATTATCATTCATTATCGAAGACGAACGAAAAGAGTTTTGTTAGTTTTTAGTGCATTAATAGATTAGATTATATTAGATCCGACATCCGACGGAACCGAATTCGAAGGAATCTTGCTGGATGGAAGCCTGCGAGCGAGCATTATGGTGCATTTTTGTATACGCACGCTTACTTACACATCTGTATTTAATGCACTTTTACATCTATCTTGTCCACAATAGTTCACATTTCATACCCACATTGCTCATTTAGCCACATCACAAGTATGGGCAGTGTGTATTGTGCTGTGATTCACAACACAATACACACTGCTGCCGCGCCGCACACGTTCAGGATTCTCTCCTCGTGCTTCTTGGCATAAACATTGCAAACAGATGATAGTACAATACGAACCGAGGAGTGGCACGTTGAATCACTGGCAAAAAAGTGCATTTGACTTTTTTCGATTCAAATATAGGTGGAAATAATAACGGTGGGTGGTCGTGGTGGTGGTTCCTTTCTGTCAGTCTGCCGTTGCCGTTCGTCAACATGAGTTCCTCGGAGGAAACGTCTAAGGATTTGTACCGTGAAAGTTTTAAGTACTACAAGTCATTTAGCTTGCCGACAACGACAACCGTCATCCCCCCAAGTGCCCTTAAGAGTGACAAGCGTCGTCGCCAAGAGAAGGTATCGAATCCTAAGCATGGAGGAGGAGGAGGATTTCGTGGTGGAGGAACCGAAACTAAAAGTATGATTGACGAGTGGATCGGAAACAATAACATTGTTCTGCCACAACCATCGGCTCAATACGACAGTCAACAAAGTTCGGAAACAAGTTGTGTGACTAAAAAAGACATTCAAAGCTGTAACGAGTGCGACTGCTACAAATTATATGGCCTACGTTCTCCAGAAACCTGGAAAGTTGCACAGCTCACATTTCCGCAAGGTGTTTAAAATAACATTATGTACTTGTAAGTGCACTTTTCAACTTCAAAGCATCATGTAGTAACATAGTATTGTCGATCTTACTTTAAGGACTAATTGTAATACGGAATCCATTCACTCCCGCTGGACAGAGATATTGGATCTCAAGGACTTTGCTAGATTTTCCTCATCATGCCGAGTACATCACAAATATGGACAATTTACATCGTCTTCAAAGGATACAAGATGGAGAACCTGCTGATTGCTTGGCCGATTTTAAATTAGATACATGCAGCAAGGATTTTTATGCAAAATTACGATGGGTGACATTTGGATATCATCACGACTGGGATACAAAGGTGATTGGTGGACATTGATGATTTGTAAAGATTCCTTTAGCTAAATAATGCTAGATAGAGTTGTAAATAAATGTCATCATATCCGTTAAAATTCTAGATTTACTCGGAAGGCAGAAGAAGTGATTTTCCTGAAGATCTCGCCGAAATGACAAGGTATATCTCCCGAGTTCTTGGATTTTCTGATTTCAAGGCTGAAGCTGCAATCGCAAACTACTATCACATGGACTCAACGCTGGCAGGACATGTGGATCGTTCGGAAGCAAACCAAGGAGCTCCTTTGTTTTCTCTCAGGTGTGTATTTCAGTTACCAATAAATAATGAAGTGTACAGTTAAATGCATGTATTGTAGTTTGTATTACCGCAAATCATCTAAATGGTTTCAAAATCTTGATATCGTGTTTCAGTTTCGGCCAAACTGCGATTTTCCTAATTGGTGGAAGAACCAAATTTGAGAGACCTCAACCTGTTTTATTACGAAGTGGTGATGTTGCGGTTATGTCCGGAGAAAGCCGTTTGTCGTTTCATGGGGTCCCTAAAATACTTCCAGCAGGACCAGAACCATGGTCAGAGAATGATGACATCGAAACCAATTCTGAAAATTTACCTAACAATTGTGATACAATTAACTTAGCCTCACCCTGCAAGCGACAAAAGTTGAACAGCAGTAGTGGCGACATTGTAATCTATGAGAAACTGCAATGCGTGTCGTGCAATGCTTCTGAAAAAATGTCTACAAAAGAAGCTGAATGGACGCCTTTTGTAAGTAAATACATTAGCCAGAGTCGTATTAACTTAAATATTCGACAAGTTTTATTTCCGGGTCAGACGACCCTCTTTTCTGAAGCACAGAATATTGACAATGATAAAAAATAAATAAATATGGGATTCTACTTGAGATTTTCGATTATTCTTTGATGTCGGTTGGTTAATCGGTAGTTAACGAATTTTCATTAAAAACTCTCCATGCTTAGGCCGGGAAATTAATTCGTGATTCTGAACAGAGTTCTTGTGTTTCATTTTCGAGACCAAATTAAATGATGCCCCTTCCATTTCTTTTAATGCCGCTGCGACAACAAGTGGCATAATACTCTGAACATAGTGAGCTACAGCATTTTGCAAAGTGTTCATTTCTGACTCTGACATTTCCCGTTGAATTCGTGTCTGAAACTTGTCTATATCTTCAAGAATTTCCCGTGCGCGCAACACATCTTCAACAAGTTCTTCTGCAATAATCGTCACCAGTTTGAGTTTGTCTTCTGGATTAACAATTGACAAATCGGAGTACGCTACTTCCAGGCGGGCTTTAACCTCACGCTCAGCCAGATCGTTTGCCTGCGTGTTCATTCGATCTTCCGACAACTTCGCAAATACAGCTTCCACAATATCATTGAGTATCTGAGGAATTACTGTGTTCCGAACCAGCAAGTTATTAGCCAGTTGTTCAACAGTTGGAGCCGAGTCCAAAAAGGAGCTGTCAGAGGAACTTGATTCACTTGCATCACTTATGAAATCCGTTGTTGGATCCTCGCCAATAATGTTAGTTTGTTTCTTTGGTATAGTTCTTTTGACAGGAATCCATTTAACCTTTTCGTACTTGTACGGTTTAATAATCACTTTGCAACGTTCAGGAAGTTGTTTGTAACCTTCTTCCTTTTGCTTCTTCGCAGGTTCATATTCTATTCCTTCAATCTCACAAAAGTCCTTAAATGTCATTTTGTCTATTTTCGGACCAGAACGAAGCTTAACTTTTAAGAAATTCTCCAATGGCACAAATCTAGAAATGGCACGCATTCCATTTGGTTGGGGAAGACCTAGTATTTCTCGGACTGCTTTTGTTACCATCTAAATGTATGCGTGCATGTGCATAATAATTACTTTTTATAGACATACATTCACAATGGTCAAAACATTTGTTTGCCACTTTATGCTCTCAATCGAATACATAATATGTACCTTTATTGTTGTCAGATTATACACACCTAATTTCAACAATGTGTTGGCATCCAAAGTTATTAACTCCCTTCCACTTATTCCCGAACTCAGCAATAAATCCTGCGCAGAATAAAAAGTTGCGTATAATGCATTTCTTTCATATCTTTACATATAGACTTTAATTTAATTTGGCCAACTTTAACAGAGACTGGCAAACCAGTCGTGATTGCCCATTCGGCAACTTGGAACTTGTCCCAGTAATAACATTGAGGTAGATCTTTATCCATTTGGAACTGAGTATTTTCTTTTTTGTTTTGAAAATATATTCGCCTGTTTCTTTCAACTATGTCAAAAATGTCTCTGTCATAAAACAACAATTCTTGCTGAATATGAATAATGCCCAACCAAAGACTTGACTAAAACCAAGATAATTGTTGTATTAAGCTCACTTATCGCTGAGATTAGGTGCGTTTGCCAGTTTACGTAGTCTTTGAACCCAAAACGTTTTCCAGTCTTCCCGTGTCAAAACAATCTTGATCTTACCGTCATTCGTTATCGCCCTGCTAGCTTCTGATGTATCACCAACACTTTCTCGATCCGAATCAGGATCAAGCCGGTTGTATTTATGCTCTCGGTCAGCAAGTCGGGACCATAGTGAGGTATAATCAATTGGTTTTTTAGTTTTAACTTTGGGCAACTCTAACACGTTCATATTTACTCTGTTAGTTGATCAGATTTGAAAAGTAATCGGGCTCTTGTAAATTTAGTACGTTATAAGCATATAATCTAATTAAAAAAGTCGTTTTGCCCTTCACAATTATTAGATTACAAAACTTGCATACAAAATTAAAGGTTTCAGTGCTGTAAAATACAGTGCCACTGGACTAGAGAGTGGTAGACATCAAGTTATAATACAAAAAACAATGCTCAAGTGATATGTGAGAAATGCGAACTACCTAAACCATTTTTTAAAAATAGGCTTTTCGAACAGTTATTGATTTAGTTTCAGCACGGGGATTGGGATTGTCATGACGTATTGCGGGAACTGGGAAACAAGTTACAACAAGTGGTGAGAAATAGTGAACCGATAGGGGCATTAAGTTGCATATGAGTACGAGTGATAACCAAACAATACAATATAATTAACAAAAAGGAACAAGAAACATAAGATCTGGATCCTATTTACTATCTTTACTTGTCTTAATTGATAATTCTTCTAATATCTGAGGCACATGTGCCAAAAGTTCATCACTACTAATAGAAAAATCTTTTTCAACCCAGATCTCTTTTAGTTCATTCAAGACACGCGTCATTGTCCTTCCGGCTAGAATAAAAACCGATTTTAGCTTTATCATATGATGTATGACTGTAACTGTAAATAAAAAAACAAGATCCTTATACCTGGTACTTTCTGCTCCACTAAGGCATTTCCAGAAACAGGGAATTTTGGCATTTCCCAATTCTGAAACTTTTCAAGTAGATTAACTGCACCATCATATTTCATAACTTCTTCAATCCACTGGCGGACATTTGATACTTTACTTTTCGAAAATATCATTAACTTTTGGAATGGTCTAAAATTTACAAAACAATTGTGAGACGAATACATTTCGTTAGAAGTAGAAACAATACTTTAGACATTAGAAGTATCTCTACCTGATTGAATTTTCTGTCATGGTGGTTTTGCGATGAAGTATTACGAACAAGCACAAATCCCGCTCGAAAGCGCTCATCTTTAGCCGAGCATTCAGGGCAGTACCCTAACAATAGTTATATAAAATAAATAACCACAGCCACTTGTAGCATTCTTTTAATAAAAAATCTGCAGATATCAGTATAGCAAATTAAATACTAGATTGACGAGGACGAGAACAGAAAACTTTTGCTTACGTCTTGTTCAGTTTTCAATAAAGCACTCAATTTTGTATTTGGATGAACGTCCAGTCCCAGATCTTTTATTCGCTCTGAAAGTACCGTGAACTCTTGAACGTCAGAGGATTCTGGAAGTCCAATGTATGGCCCGATTCCTAGGTCAATCATTCTCAAAACAAGCTCCTTCGAGTAGTTTCCAGCAAGGATTTTCTTAAATTCCATCCATATCCTTTCTCCAGATATTCGCTGAAGGCCGTTCATATTTTTTCTAATTGCTGCTAACGTAGCGTCTTCATGTTCGTCAGGCTTAAGTGACAGTCTTCCGTAAAATCTGAAACAAATGTCAAAGCATCAAAAATATGGTCTAGCCCTAAACCAATCTAAATTCTAATAAAACATTTTCAGCTCAGCATAATTAAGTTACCTGAAATATCTAAGAATTCTAAGATAGTCTTCTTGAATGCGCTGTTCCGCATCACCTACAAATCGAATTCGCCTGTTTTTCAAATCCTCTGCTCCGTTAAAGTAATCGTGCACATCCCCATTAAGATCTGTAAAGTTAAATCCACACTTTACGATTAGTTCTTTCTTTCCATATTTAATCACGTGCGAGGAAAGCTGTAGTTTGAAACAAGACTATATGAATTACCTAGGAACATCGAATTGACAGTTAAATCCCGTCTAGCAGCATCGACTTCCCAATCTGTTGTGAATTCCACCTCAGCGTGTCGACCATCTGTAACGACATCAATTCGAAGTGTAGTAACTTCAAAATTTTCTTTGTCATTAATTCTCGCAGTGATCGTGCCATGCTTTTCCCCTTTTGTATTAATCATTCTAATTCCTTCAGCCTCAAACATGGCCTTCATCTGGTCAGGCGTGGCAGTTGTTGCAAAGTCCAGGTCAGCAGGGATGTTACCCATCAGCAAATCCCTGCAACAACAAATGAATCCCTAACTAAGCATCACATAAACCAGTATAACAATAATTATTATTTCCACCAATTTACCTTACTGGCCCACCGGCAAGTCTCAACTCGTACTCATTCTTTGCAAACAAAGCTGCCAACTCCTGGACCTCGGGAGACAGAACTTTGGTCATAAGTTGGCTATCCAGCTTCATGATTTTCAAATCCCCTTTCGGTAGAGTTAGCAGTCTTTCTTGAATCTTGTTTTTTCGGACTTGCTCTGCTTGCTGCGAGAATCGTCTTAGCAGTGAAAAACTCTTGCCTGCGGAATGGTTTGATGCGGGCTGGTTATACTTCTGGAGGAAATTATGGCAAACAAATCCAAACTACTGTCACGCCAGTCATGAAATAAATACTTGAATTAAAAACAGCATACTTTTACACATGCTTGCTTACCTGAGCGAAATTCTTATAGTTCGATCTTGATGAAGTGATTAGACTGTTGTGAGCAACAACAACCGGAACAAAATACCAACGACAGGGACACACTGACGGCTTTGGAACTGACGGCCGATGGGCAAATGATGTGGG
>JAANSN010004874.1:0-13816 GCA_036850665.1 Dicranocentrus wangi | reverse complement strand
CATATAGCTGAATCAGAAAGAGAAAGTACACATTGCACATTGGGAAAAAGATAAGATTAAGATTTGTGAGTCACGATATAACGTTCACTCTCCAGCACACACCTAGAAATACTGGACTGGATTACAACAATATTTCTCATTGTGTCATTGATGTGATGATTGTTTTATTAATTATTGCTATTACACACTCTAATGTGAATTGTGAATCGTGGTTCCTATTTCACTTAATGTGCAGGTGAGGCAGGTAACAAGTACGAAGTACCAAATTAAAATAATGGCTCAAATGAAATCACAATGACCAGAAGTGCACATATGCGGCATTATAGTACTTCCCGAGCTACATGATAGTGAAATTTTAATTTGAAAATGAGTTCACAAAGTACTTTTCATTGTTTCATGGGGTTGTTAATGCTTCTAATGGGGTTTTCAGTAGACAAACGACTGTCGTGCAGCCCTTGCCTTCGATAATATGTAAACAATTCGTCTGGACCTCTCCCACGCACAACACTAGTGTGTGCTTCAAATGTCCACTTTTATTCTCATTTATAGGCCAAACTTTAACTTCAATGTGCCTATAGCCAACTTAAAAGGTACTAGTTCGCATTAGGTGTCCAAAAGAGTTGATTAGTAATTAATGACGTTTGTCATACATTGTCTCTATCTGCTTGACTCTGGGCTTCAAGGACACCCAATATCTGAAACACGGGACTACAACATAAAATGTATATTGCCAATATTGCCATGCATCCCTAATCCCTACAATCCATCCGCTTGCGTTTTGTGAAGTAGCGGAACCTACTGTATGGATTTACCTATTACCTTGTTTTTGTTCGTACAAACATGATTTATCTTCAACTATTTCACCTAGCAAAAATTTGATTTCGCTAATCGACGCTGCTGCATCGGAAGTAGAGGAGAGTTGGATGATGCAGTTTGCCACAAAATTACATTAACACTTATTATCCAATTCTAATACATATATTATGCCAGACAAATATTCTAGTGATTTCGCTCCTCTCCTGTACAAATCCGTTGTATTCGCTTTATTATTAGCCACCATAGCTTTTCATGAAAAATTATATTTTAATATGATGGTTGGGCAAACTTCCGATTTTTGTGAATTCCACCCTTTTGAATTTATATATGTAGTGGTGAACAAATCAGGAGTTCTTCTTTCAGTGATTTTTTCCCGACTCCGTATATGTAAAAACACTTGACGTGGGCTCTATCTACCTTATCCACTAATCATTAATGACTTAACTCCCAGCCCATGTATATTTTTCGACATTGTATGATTACGTAGGTTTTTGGGTTATCCTGTTATCCGTATTAATCAAATCAGCTAGCTCGCAGCGTCGCGGCCCACGTGGCTGTAGCCTACATGACCAACATTACTAACCGTGTCATTAAAAAAATTTATCAAGAGAAAACCCAGCTAATTAAGTATGAATCATGTAGCTAAAGCGAAACGAAGCAAAACCTATACTTGGAATTTTGGCCTAGTCAATTCTTAAATTTTTAAAGAATCACCTGACAAAATATTTTCGCCTAAAATCAAATCATGCTGGGACATAGGGTACAATCGATCGTGTCCGCTCATGCTCATGATTAAAGAATTTGAAGGAAAAAATGTTCGGGTTTTGGTAATTACCGGAAAGCGAGAAACTTGAAAAAACCGAGACGTAGTAAATAAATCAGGTAAATTTATGCATATTTATGACACTTACGTGTATTCCTATTTCCCCAAGTGGATGTATGGGAATCTCAACGTTATCAAAAATGTACTTTGCTGATCTACACAAACTCATATAATCAACCTGATTTAAGCTTTATGTGACATTAAAGTTTCAGCAGCAACTCGGGCATACTTTGTAAATGTGGATAATAGAAAAAACTCGCTCACGATCAGTTTTTCTCATACTTTTTTCTACGGGAGGGTATAGGTTTTCTCGTAATCTACGTTTATGACAAATTCGATATAAAAAAGCTTTCTCGTTTAGTTAAATTATTCTACCGCTTTTATGCCCATTATACACCAAACCCCGTATTTTTTCGTTTACCAACTCATAAATTATCGTGTAGAGTTGGAAAAATTTCTGCAATTTCAAGAATGTTGGTTGGAAAAGTTGATGATGCTTGTCGATGATTCGTCAGCCATCCCCACGTCACATTGTTAAACTATTTATCGTGCTTTCCATTCAAAAAGTTTGGTCGTGTGGTGACTGTGACGAGTGTGAGTGCGTGATCAGATTGTCATCCTGTTCTCGTTCATTCTGAAAACTTGTTAGAAAACAGGGATTTAGAGATCCCAGCGATCATTATTATATTATGTTGATTGCCACAGGATTACTTCAATACCTTCTCAAACTCCTTCGAATCCTTGACCTAGCTGGTGGAATACCTTAATTGCCACAGGATTACTTCAATACCTTCTCAAACTCCTTCGAATCCTTGACCTAGCTGGTGGAATACCCTTCACCTGGAACAAAGAAAAGTCCAAATTGGAGCCCAAACCAAAGGGAGACTTGACACTGTACAACATTCGACTTCGACTCGCTTGGCTTTATCTACTGGTGGCGATATTTCAAATTGCCTGCACCTGGAAAAATGCTAACCTACTGGCTAAAACACATGGGGTCACTTTCCTGGCGTGTTACGCCATGTGCTATGCAATGTGCCAAGTGACAGCTAAGCACCCAACTGAGGCTGCAGGACTGTTCAACAGCATATTGGACTATGAGCGGCGGAACCCGGCATCAAAGCATGGAAAAAATGTGACCAAGACTGAATTGTTGATGACGAAAGTCGTGCTTCTGATTTTCATGGGAAATGGCGTTTGCACTCCGTTCATTTACACTCTGGACATAATTCGGAATCCTTGCTACCCCATGTATGTGGGATTTTGGATGTCAGATCAGTGCAATTTCCAGCAGCCTGGGATTGCTTCAACCCCCTCGTGGAGTGCAACCCAGATATTGGGGAAAGTTGGCATAGCCTTGGGATCCTACATCAACTGGATTGTGGTCATAACCGGATATTCATTTCTGATCTGCATGGAAATCTTTCTCCAAGGAAGATGCTTGTCCAGTTTCGTTTCCACTTACCACGGGTAATAATGGAGCATTTATTATTTTCGCACAACATGTTTAGCATAACGAATTTCGCACAATCTGATTTTTTGAACTTCATTTATTCCCACTTTATCTTTCAGTGAACTTTCCGTTGCAAAACGGGATGACAAGAAACTCATTGAACGGCAATGTGGGGCTTTTCGGGAGCTCCAAGTGATGTCCATTTACTACAGGGGATTGTTCGCAAACATGATTGCACACTTAATGGTTGGCCTAATTACTGCGGAAATAACAAGCATTTTCAACACCATCCAGTTCATCCGTGGAGGATCTCTCTCTGGAGATTCGGAGATTGGTATGAATTTGCTGTTTTGCTGGATAGGGATTCTCACCACGGTTGTGACTATCACAATGTTTGGGCAACTGGCCGGGGTCTACAGCGCCGCGGAAGATGGACGAACAATGATAAAGATGAATCGTGGGCTGATGAAGGATAAATGGTACACCCGGTTCTTTCGCTCCAGTCCTATCCTTCGGGTGTACTTTGGAGAGCTGAACTATCTGGAGAAATTGACGCCTCTATGTCTGGAGGACTTTGCTGTTGACCAAATAGTAAACCTGCTTTTGTTAGGTTAGGGTGAGCATAATAATGGTCAGTACGCACGTGAGTGGTTATTCCATACTCATATAATGTATGAAATCCGTCACGTTTCGGTTAGAAGCGCAAATGTGAAAGTTTATAATGTAGATCTAAATGAGTATTTACCTCAGCTAGCTGCTTGTAGAGCTTGCTATAGCCGATGAGCAAATCATAGCAAATGGTTTTAGGCTTATTCCGTAGGATTACCAGAGTGCGATGAACATGAAGGGCAGTATACATAGGTAAATATTATTATGCGTCACTCACTACTGCATTCTACTTAGGTATTGGTTACATTATATTACGTATTAGGTTAATGAGTAGTTAATACTGGTACTATAGCTAGTAATTTCGTGATCATTTTAAACAGCTGGAATGTGATCCCGTGCAAAGTACATTTTACCTAAGTATCATATATCTAATTTTCATATTATTTATACATAATTATCTACATCATGTCAATGTTTTATCTAGCTGTATATATATATATAATTCTACATCTGTAGGTACAATGTCGAAATCAAGCTACCTTTCACGTAATAATTATGACTATAACAACTTTAACTTAAACTTTACATTGCATGTATAGGTAGCTAAATTGCCAATTTAGACAACTTTAGAATTTAGAGAGCTAAGGTCAGTGCATAAGTGGGAGTGGACTTGAAAAGAAGCCAACTTGGGATAATTTTGCCTCACTCGATAAGCATAAGCTAAGATATTTAGTTCATTTATTCTACATTAATAGGTCCATCATACCAATGCAATGTTGAGGAATTCGATGCAAATCGAAATGAGCAGGCGACAAAAGTATACAGCTAAAAATCAGTGCAGTAGTCTAATCATGAAAGCAAAACTAGTAACATATTGAGGTCCATTCAATATTTATGCTTCACCCATCCAATGTCCTTTTCCCCCTTCATAAAAACTGACCAACAGCAAACAAATTGTCACTATCCTGATTCTATGCTTACTCTCTTGCTGCTTGTTCCAATGGTGCATAAATCGATTACATGAATCGCCATTTCTCCAAAAAAAATACACTTTAAATGGAATAGGAATGAATGCCTAAATATACTACACAACACTGTGTATCTAATCGTTAGAGCTGCTGGGGAAAGTATGTGTACCTAAGCATAGGACTGGGACGATATGGTTTACTTGCAGAAAGATTTTGGATAATCAGGAAGTGTGTATTGTGTGTGACCCTTTGCAGTGGAGCATCTAGAAAAGCTGGCGCGTTACCATCACTTTACTACTTTCAATTTCAAGTAGACCGTAGGATGGGATAATGTGCTAATTGTGGATTGTGGCTCGCGGTTATAATCTGTGTTGTATAACCTAAAACATCTATTAATTTTTACTTGAGTTGTGTTTTTGCACATCATATTTAAATATAAAAAGGATTGTCATGTTGACTTTCATGTTGATCTGAAAGTGTATCATGTTGAAAGTGTAATACCCTTGAGTAAAAAACTGAAAAAATGTTAAGTGAATATAGCCTAAACATTCAAAATTTATTCCCTAAACAAGTACTTATAGGTATTCACATCACATTTAATGCTGACTTTAGATAATAAAGATTACTTTCTTTCGAAATTGTGATTTGCGTAAACGTGGAACTTTAATTTTATTAATGTAGAAAGGGGTTTGGGGATCATTTATAAAATTCTCGTTTCGGTATTAAAGTGGCTTCAATTTGTTGATATTTCTCCTCCTCAATTTTGCAAGATATTTCTCTTCAGCTTTTTTGCAAATAGAGTTTGCACACGAATACATACGTGAGAACATCTTCATGTTAATTAATCTAACCCGACGTGTACCGATTGTACATAGCCGTCGATATAAACCACGATGAACATCCGCTACTAAAGAATTATGAGATATGGCCATCATGCCATCAGCCATCAGGCAAATAATAATGGACTGGAATTACAATAACATTTATTCACAACATTCTCAATTCTTTAAAAATTCTTTTTGTTATCCTACATTCGTCCATTCAAGCTCATGATTAAGGAATATAATGTGTCGCATAAATCCTTCTCTGTTATATAATGATGTGGAAATGTGGATCGGGGACGGGAGCTTCGTCATTCGACATTACCAATTAATTGGACGTATTTTACTGATCCACAAGCCACAAAAGGCTTGTGTGAAATTAAAATTTGAGGGGGTAAACCTACGTCCACATGGTAAAAAAAGCATTCATCAAAATATTTTACACATAGGTTTCTTTCGCTTAGTCTCTGGGTCTGACATACACTTTTATAAAAGAACATCCTGAACTCTCCGTATGTGGAGGTGTTCGTTGCAATTAAGTTATGTCTAAGTAAACGCCTTTACTTAAAGCTGAAGACCAAAGTAATATAAACCCTATGATGTAACAGCTCTCAAATACGATTACTTTTATTTCACTCATATTTTTCCATTCATTAACAACGGTTTTAACACACAATTAACCTCCGAATTTCGTTCACGAATGTTTATAACCTGCACTTAATACGGGCCCGATCATCTAGATCCTCCTAAAAATCTATGCTTTCCACAATTTTTATCGCAAAACCTATACAAGTTAACATGATTAATTATTCCACCGCTTTTCATGTCGGTTTCGGCTTGGTAGTTTCTTCGCTTGCTTAGCTCTTCTATAAATTATGATATATTCCGAAGTTGGAAATTTTATAAATTTTAAAATTTCGGAAACTGGAATCCTGGTAACTTTGACCAGGCGGCCACGTCAGTTATGTTTTTAAGTATTTAGCTGGTTTTCCGTTGAAAATTTTTTGCTTGACCGCATTGTTTTTGTGATGTCAGTGGCAATAAAAACCTAGCAAGGAAAGTGGAGTAAATAACTCAATTCCTCCATTGGCATCCATTTTATTGTGCAGAAAAACTCAGTTCCTTATTCCCACTGAAACAAGGCCTTCACAAGTCATCATGCTGATTGCCACAGGATTACTTCAACACCTTCTCAAACTCCTCCGAATCCTTGACCTAGCTGGTGGAATACCCTTCACCTGGAACAAAGAAAAGTCCAAGTTAGCAACCAAATCCAAGTGGAAATTAACCTTGTACAACATTCGACTTCAACTCGCATGGCTTTACCTACTGGTGGCGATATTTCAAATTGCTTACACCTGGAAAACGGCTAATCTGCTGACAAAAACACACGGGGTCACGTTCCTGGCTTGCTACGGCATGTGTTATGCAATGTGCCAAGTGACAGCTAAGCATCCAACTGAGGCTGCAGGACTGTTCAACAGCATATTGGACTATGAGCGGCGGAATCCAGCATCAAAGTACGGAAAAAATGTGACCAAGGCTGAACTGATGATGGCGAAAGCCATACTTCTGATTTTCATGGGAAATGGCGTCGGCACACCCTTCGTCTACACTCTGGACATAATTCGGAATCCCTGCTACCCCATGTATGTGGGATTTTGGATGTCAGATCAATGCAGTCTCCAGCAGCCTGGGATAGCTTCGACTCCCTCATGGAGTACAATGCAGATATTGGGGAAAGTTGGCATAGCCTTGGGATCCTACATCAACTGGATTGTGGTCATAACCGGATATTCCTTCCTGACCTGTATGGAAATCTTTCTTCAGGGAAGATGCTTGGCTAGTTTCGTTTCCACGTACCATGGGTAGTAATATTATTGTGTTTTTTAAAATCATTACTCATTAACTTATAAAATTACTTATCAACATATTTGAGCACTGAATGATTTTCTCTTTAAGTGAGCTTTCGGTTGCAAAACGAGATGACAAGAGACTCATTGAACGGCAATGTGGAGCTTTTCGGGAGCTCCAACTGATGTCCATTTTATACAGGGGTTTGTTTGCAAACATGATCGCACAGTTGATGGTTGGTCTAATTACTGCAGAAATAACGAGCTTGTTCAACACGGTCAAGTTTGTGTCTCGAGGTTCTTTTTCTGGATGATGGGGAAATCGCCATGAACATGCTCTTCTTCTGGATTGGAGTTGGCACCACGGTTGCCACTGTCATCACATTTGGACAACTGGCAGGGGTTTACAGCGCCGCGGAAGAGGGGCGAACATTGATCAAAGGGAATCGGGAACTGATGAGGAATTCATGGTTTACTCGATTCTTTCGCTCCAGTCCAATCCTTCGGGTTTACTTTGGAGAAAGTAACTACCTGGACAAGTTGACACCCCTGTGCCTGGAGGAATTTGCGATTGATCAAATCATTAACTTGCTTCTGCTAGGCTGAGAATAGTCCCTGCCTCTGTTTTAGCCGATTGGATACGTAGGTTTGATTTACGATTTTAATTTTAGCCGAAATCCACAATTTAGGTAATTTCTTAGGAACTTTCATGGGATCTAATATGAATGCAATCATTTCATACACTTTCATAATTACCAAGTAAATTCTATACTATGTACAGAACCATTATTCCACTCCGATATCTTTTTCTTGTTTGCGGATGGATTTGCTGTTGCAAGGTTTTCAATACTCATTAATGAAGTTCATAATAATCGATGCTCTTGTGTTTTTTAGCTCAACTGCTGTCACACTCTATCATAAAATATTAATTCCATGAGGTCAGTTACTCTAGAGTTAGCAACAAGGGTTTCCATTTTCCACCTGTGTTGTGTGTTGGTATAAGGACAAAGTAGAGAGGGCTGACTTTCACAATAAGTATGAGTTAGTCGAGTGGACGAAGCAGGTAATACAAAATTCTGTCACATTGATGTCATAAGTGCACCTATCAAGCCCTATATATTATGTATTATCATTTACCATGCACTGCACATTCTACCTTTACCTAATTGTTTTGAGACCTGCAATGTAATGTTGGAAGTCATTCATATATCGGGTATGTGTGTGTATACCAAGGTGGCACGAACGAAACCAATATATTAGTTACTCAAAATTTTCCAGTGCAGAGAGTGCAGTGCAGTGAAGTGACTATATTGGCGCAGATTGGGATACAGCATCCATAATTCCATAGTGTAGAGTTCAGTGTGATACTACAGAAATAGCATCGTCATCTCTGCCTGTCTCTCTTCTACCATCTACTCTCCACTACTCATATTTCTACACATTGGCCTAGTTTGGGGCGACCAGGTAGGGTTGCCGAAGGCCAAAGGACTCTCTGTTAATTTTATGGGTTAGCCATAGGCATTCAGTGTATCAGTGCGTTGCAGTGCACTGATGGCGAGATATACTCATGGAGTAAATTATCATATGTAGGGTACCAGTGATAGAGTTAAGATAGGTAAGTAACAGACAGAGAGTAGGTAGGTTAAGTAAGTAAGTAGGTAAGGTAAGTAAGTAAGGTAAGTAGGTAAGTAAGTAGGTAAGTAACAGATAGGTTTCCTCCTGACCACTTGTTCAAAGCATGATTCATCCGCCCGTCCTAAATCTTGATCTTAAATCTCGAAATGCATAGGATATATATCTATGTCTTCGTGCCGTAAATTTAGTAATAACAACCATGTCATAACTGGTAAACTAGTATCATAGTAGGTCACAGTAAACACAACAAGGTAGCTAACCTAACCTAATCTGAATCTGAGGTATCTCGTTGAACTTTTGAAATCCAGTAAAATGGTTAACTATGTTTAATGTGAATGCGTCAGTTAGATTATTGTGTTGGTTATTGTTTCTACTATGGACCGGAAGAACCGTGCAGTGTAGGAATATTCATAGGTATAGTCTTCTTACTTAATTTACCCATAATTTATCCCGTCCCCACCGCTTTTAAAAACTATATTTTTTGAGTGAAATTTAATCTTTAGTTTACTAAATCCTTTTCAGAATGGATAGTGGGATTAGTGACGAGGACTCCGAATGGGCTGACTTATTTGGTCACCTATCCTCCACATCCCCAGCAGCCGGGTCTGCAATGTCAACATCAATGGAGAAAAATGACAATAAATCCTCTCCAGAAAAAGCCGGAAAACCCCTGATATTCAATCCCGATGATAAAGAATGTATGTAGTTTTTCTAATTGTATAAAGTCACATAATCCTACTTTGTTCATAGATAATTTTATGTGGAACTTTCTCCAGCATTTTCAGGCATAGGAACTCATTCGGAGGGGAATATGGGAGGGATTGCAATTGCGGCAAATAAAGGGACTTCACTAGGGATTTACATGGGCAACAGCTCTTACAACAGTTTCAATTATAACTTTGGAAGTTCAAATAAAAAATAGACAGAGCCATGCTTGTGTCGAGTGATATATACTTGTGTGCTTACAATGTATAATTATAATTAGTACTATCAATTAAATTTACACCATTATTTTATTAAATTTTTTAATTAGTTAACGGAATACGGAATCGTATTGTAGCTATGTTGAAAGGTTGCGGGTTGAGTTGAAATAAACTCTACTGTCAAAAACACTAAACACCACATTGCTGCTTTGCATTTTTGAAATAATTTTCCTCCCCTTCATATTTTATCCTATATTTTATTGTTATCACCCTAACTGTTGAATGTCAGATTTATGTCTTTTTATGTAGAAAATTATAAAAATGAGTTTATCACATACTACGATTAAAATATTTCATATAGTAGTTGTAGTTGTAAAGAAGAAGGAAGAAATTTTACTTTCAGCCAACTCCTATGTAAACTTGTATTGTGGTAGTGCAACATTATATATAATTCTTTGTTATGTATATGACACATGCCAAACTTCCAAAATTGAAAAACTAACAATCCTCTTTCAATATTCCCCTATAGCACTATATATGGACTGCAATGACTGCATATAATATGTGTATGTACAAGTGGAATATTGATTCTGAAGATTGAAGTTGACGATGCATTTTTTGTTCATATATTGTTACTTTCAATTAATGTTACCATTTGTTCCTATATTTGTTCGGCTTGTCCTGGTATTGAAAGAAAAATGTTTGCGGATCACTATATAGAGTAAAATGTTTTTGGTTCAACACGAGAATATACAACAGCTAAATCAGAACTTGCAGATATATATTCTTTTAAAAGTGCATGTGTACTGTGTACAAAAACTAATTTTTAAAAGTGTTGAATCCCCACGCTAATGAGATACCAAAATCCGAAAAATATCACAACTTGCGGTACATTGCATGGCAGCTGAAAATGATTGGCAATCACACAATTGTAATCATAATTGTCGTTTTCCCTGGTGCTTACTAAACTAAAACGCAGTACAAAGTCCACATTCACTTCATTCTCATTCTCCTTGAAGTTCACTTTTTACAATGGTGGCAAACTTTTTTATGAATGAATGTTGTGTTTTTTAATAGTTTGCTCATTAAGGCGTACCAGATTTATTTGAAGTCAAGAAGACATGTATCTATATACCTATATTGTATGCCTGTAGGTAATCGTTCAATCCATTTCCATAAGTCAAGTAACAAATCCACTGAATTATCAACATTGTCAAATGCTTCTTAGCCAATTTTCCTACTCTGTACTGCACACCACTCATATCTATGTTCTATCTATTTGTCTATCAGTATCTATTTCCGTTGGAGCTATTGCGGATGAAAGCACTCTGCCAATGAGTGAGTTTTAGAGGAAGTTCCTAAATCTACGTCCTGTAAAAACACATGAAAACAATGTTTGTGGAGTGTGGACAACACGATCCCTGATCCCGGATGGGGATGTGATACCAACAGATAAATTATAACAAGCCACGGTGGAATCATGGCACTGCTTGGCTGATACATGTCACCGAAATCTCTCTTCCCTGGCTTAAAGTTCAAAAAACTGAACAGTATTGCAGAGAACGCGGAGGAAAAGAAAGGACTGCTGGACAGGGAAAATTTCAGCACTGACTTTTCAGAATTAGCACATTAGCACAATGTCAATATCTCCAATAATAACACAGTTTGTGCAGACCTTCATCATAATTCACACATTATGGAGTTATTCAGTGTCCGCCCTTCACATGAAATTTTTCGCTGGGCATGAAACTGGTATTTAAAAATAAAAAAGAAGTTAACACATGCACGAAGCTCATTAAAAAATATTAAACCCTCACGATATTAAAACATTTTTATCGGTAAATGGGGTTATTCTATGAAATTACGTCCATCGGTGAATGCACTAATCTTCCCAGCTGGACACACAAACAAATTGCGGAGTTCGCGACGGACTCATGTGTGATTTTGCATGAGGAGTCAGACTGTGAAAGCGGGCTTAGAGTGAAAATGGATCCTGGAACACATTCCTTCTGGAAACATGTGCAATCTGTCAGACCATGTAGTGCGGGGGAGGGAGGACCATCCCTAATCGTGGATTTATACTCGGAGCCCAACTACCAAAGTATACGGACTATATTAATTATGTTATTTTACGAGTTTAAAATTCCCCATGTAAGTTCACCCTAACTTTCAGAACAAATCGCCCACTACGACAACCTGTGTGAGTGTATCGATCTACCTGAGAAACTTGGATGGCCCAAATCCGTGGACAATCATGGGAATTGTGTGGAACTCTTTGACAGCAAGGGATGCACCGGGGAACGCAGGTATTCTCTGGAAGGAGGCCGCACATTATTATCTGAAGATCAGAATATGTGGATGTTTGATATTCGTGCAAAGTCCATTAGACCTTGTGGTCTGCCACCGGCGTGCAAAAAGTAAGTTCAACTATTTTAGCCAACATGTTTCGTTCCGACTTCACAAGTTAAAATGATATTTACTGAGCAAATTTTATGATTTATGAAAAATAAGGTTACACGGCACAATAGTAAAATTCCAAGTTGTCACGAACCACAGTCAGGCTCACCTGGTGGAAGCCATTAGGAGGGTTGACATGTGCCCCAAATCAATAATCCGAAACAATGGGAGCACTCCCATGACCCACGAGTACAACCATAAAAAAATCATTTCAGAGAAGATCTCTGGGACCAGGGCGTCCTCCACTGGGAACCTTCATGGGGTGGACAGCTCTTCCGCCACCCTGGAAATGGGGGAGGAGTTGATGTTTGCAGAAACAATTGCTTCCAACTACCTTTTGGCTGCGTATAGTTGGGAAGATGGATCAAACTTGGTGGAAAAGGCAAAGGCACGTGAATTCACATTCACAACAGAAAAAAGCTTTTCTCTGAGCGGAAAGGTGGAAATTCCACCGTGTACTGAGGCTCAGATCAAGTCATCCATTCACGTTGTGGAACGGGTGAAGGTAGAATATGAAATTGTGATGAGGCTGTCAGGTATGATAGGAGATAGAAAAATGACAGCAAAGGAGCTTCAGGAGGATGTGGCATTGGAAAATATGAAGTTTCACGGCGAGAATGAATTAGAAGAAGAATGCCTTTATGCCAAAGAGAGTGCTGTGGTTGATCTTGATACCGTGGGATTGGAACAGGGGATGCAGGTTGACCACATAAAAATTGAAGGATGTATCGTGTAAATTAATCAAAGTTAAGAAAACTAGAAAATTACGTACGAGCATGTATCTCATTTTGTTGGCCAGCATAATGCACACCTTTTTATTTAAAAGAAAGTGATAAATTATTAAAGAAAACACTTATGAAATTTCACGGCGAGAATGAATTAGAAGAAGAATGCCTTTATGCCAAAGAGAGTGCTGTGGTTTATCTGGATACCGTGGGATTGGAACAGGGGATGCAGGTTGACCACATGAAAATTGAAGGATGTATCGTGTAAATTAATCAAAGTTAAGAAAACTCTAGAAAATTACGTACGAGCATGTATCTCATTTTGTTGGCCTGCATAATGCACACCTTTTTATTTAAAAGAAAGTGATAAATTATTAAAGAAAACATTTCCACACATTTTTGCTACTGCTTAAAATCTTAATCCATCTCGCAATAAGCTTGTCCGTCCATACAGTATCCGTCATCATCCATCCCATGCATTTGACAGCATTTCTTTATCATCGCGTGAGACATTTGCATCGCCATGAATTCCTCTTGCATATTACGAGCAGGGGCACGGGCAGCGACAGCACCAGCATCAGTGGCAGTGGTGGTACCAGGGGCAGTAACAGTGGAACCAGTGGCCGTGGAGGCGGCACCCGGACAGTAGCTGTTGCATGCGTTGAAGGGAATATGATAGTCTCTGCTAAAGAAGCCTGTAAAAAATAAAGAATATTTATTAGCTAAATATCAA
>JAANSN010004873.1:0-13823 GCA_036850665.1 Dicranocentrus wangi | reverse complement strand
TGTCTTCCCATTCGGGAGTTTGAGCAGTCCTGCGAGGAATCCTCACAATGCGCTAAAATCCAGGATGCCGACTGCCTTCCCGAAGGAGACGGCTCAAAGTGTATTTGCAAGGACGGCTTCGTCATGAGCTCAGACCGGAGCGGATGCCTTCCGAAAGTGCAAGACCTTCATCAAGACTGCACCTCCGACTCGCAGTGTCAAGTGGGGAACTCCGAGTGCGCCTGGGTGGGAGAGGGAGATGACGCGAAAACACAATGCGAATGCCGAGCTAGTTTCCTCGAGTCTGTAGCCACTCCTGGAACATGCATTTCCGTAAGAAACCATTAAAGAGAAAAAAACCAAATACTTTAAATAATATAGTTTCAAGTCAAATTTCATGCTTTGGTGTTTTAATGCGTTCCAGATTGTTCACGAAGTGGACAAGCCCTGCACAGAACCAGTCCAGTGCACCGCAGGTCTCGGGGATCAGGCAGAATGCGTCGGGGAGGACGAGGCGAGCAAGCAGTGCAAGTGTGTAGCTGAAGCGATCACTTTTGAAGCTCATTGCTACAAGGCCGCTGGGGCAATCGGAGAAGAATGTCAAGTGGAAGCTCAATGCCAGCTCAACCTTGGCTACGGCACATGTCAGGCAGATGGAAAATGTGGCTGTGAGCCAGGCGCCGCCGATACTGAAGGAAAGTGCACTCGTCCAAAAATCGGAGAGAGCTGCGAGAACACGGAACAATGCATTGGTGGAAACTCGGGCTCCAGTTGGTGCAACGACGAGTCAAAGGAATGCGAATGTGTTTCAGGATTCATAGCCAAAGGGGACGATTCCGGCTGTCTGGTGATCGTCCAAGAGCTGGGGCACTCCTGCGAGGATTCCCTCCAATGCACTTCCGGCGCCCCGGGAGCGGAAAGTGAGTGCGCCGCCGATGACAAGGTGTGTCGGTGCAAGGGAGAGGCCGTTGGCTGGTCCAACGTGTGCTACAAGAAGGTCGCCGACTTTGGAGATGCCTGTTTGGTGGACGCCCAATGCGAGGAGGCCCTAGGTCAACTCAGTACGTGCTTCAATGACACATGCGCCTGTGAGACTGGGACATCCCCCTCGGGAAAGATGTGCATCCGAGCCGGTGGTAATTTCATTGAGGAGCCGTGTGCGACCAATACGGACTGCGTTGGAGGGGCCAGCTCCTCCTGCTCTAACGAGAAGACTTGCACCTGCAATGCCAATTTTGTGGCCTCCTCCGCCAAGGATGACTGTCTGCCAGTGTCGTCTCAAATCGGCGGAGCCTGCAAGGAAAGCCAGCAATGCACTTCAGGAGTTTTGGGGGAGATGAGCGAATGCAAGGATCTCAAATGCGCCTGCACGGCCGAAGCAGTCAACCCGGAGGGGCAGCACAAGTGCCTCAAAAGGGCGACCAGACTTGGAGACGCCTGTGAGGTGGATGTCCAGTGCGAAGCCAATCTTGGCCCGCTGGGCGTGTGCTCCGCGGAAGACAAAGTGTGCGCCTGTGAGGATGCAGGGATTGCAAGCTCTGGGCTGGACAAGTGCCTCGCCAAAGTGGAGGAGATTGGAGGTGCCTGCGAGGACGAGCGCCAATGCACTGTGGGCGCCTCAACATGCAGTGAACAAGATTCAGTCTGCACCTGCGTCGACGCACATGTCGCCAGTGAGAACAAGAGGAGCTGTCTCCCAATCGCGAGTCAGTTGGGGGATCCCTGCAGCGAAGCTGTTCAATGCACATTTAGCCTGGGAGAATGGACGGAATGCGATGCGACCTCCAGCAAATGTGCCTGTGGTCCTGAAGGGGTGACTGACGGGGCTGGAAGCAGGTGTCTGAGGAAAGCCACTCAAATTGGAGATTCCTGCCAAATCCAGGAGCAGTGTGGATTTGCCAACAGCTCTTGCACCACCGGCTTCAAGTGCGCCTGTGACGCTGAGCTGATCACCAGCAGTGACAAACAGAAGTGTCTGGGGAAGGTAGAGGAGTTTGGTGGGGCCTGCGAGGACTCGGCCCAGTGTCAAGTGGCGAATACCGAGTGCGCCGCTGCGGCTTGCAAATGCATTGCAGGGGAATATATCGAGTCTCAAAATGTTAAAGGAACCTGCATCTCAGTATTTAAACGACAAATTAATTTGCTTCATAAAAATTTGCGAGGACTCGGCCCAGTGTCAAGTGGCGAATACCGAGTGCGCCGCTGCGGCTTGCAAATGCATTGCAGGGGAATATATCGAGTCTCAAAATGTTAAAGGAACCTGCATCTCGGTATTTAAACGACAAATTAATTTGCTTCATAAAAATTCTTTCGTTTTTTTAAAATTCATTTCATTGTGCTCCCACAGGTTACGAAAGAGGTGGACGGCCCTTGTTCCGAAAACGGGCAGTGCACCGCTGGGATCGGGGAAGGCTCAGAATGCTCCGCCGAGAAAAAGTGCAAATGCAGTGAGGGCTACATTGTCGACAATAAAAAGTGCAGCAAAAAGGGGGGCGAGGGTGATGGTGATGGCAGTGGAGCCCTGAGTACCAGTACCTCTCAGATTTCAACAGTCGTCATTTTGGTGGCCATGATCTTTAGTATTTTCTCGTGAATAATCCAATTATACTTATGATAAAATCAATTAATTTTTAGTCATTAAAAATGCGTCATTCATCATGTCAGGTAACGTATAGTCGAGTATGGATCAATGATATTAATTAAGAGGTAATAAAAAGTGTTGAATATTACGTAACTTTTTGCGAAATTATATTTTTTGCAGACAATTGGATCGATTTTATTCACACGCGACGAGGCAGTTGACATAATATCATGTTTGCTCATGACATGGAAAAAGAATTGTTTTTTTTTATCTGCAGGTGATAATTTGTACATACCATTATGAATCATGTCATTTTGATTGAGTATATATTATACGCTTTAGCCAAAGTCCAACTCTTTCCTCAGAGCCACACACGTCAAGAGTCTTCAGCTCTTAAGTATTTTTCAGACGATAAATGAAATTATATATGTGCTTTGACACAAAAGTCTCATCATCAATCAACCTCGTTTTCGACATGTATTTGATAAAGCTGATAAAATAGAAAAAGAATATCATTTTATGTGACAAAAAATCCTCCCAATATATTCCAGCTATACCCGGTCTCAACCACATGCATGCTGTGCTGTTTTCCTCACTTGCGTAATAATTGAGCCGAGCCGAACATTATATTTCTGATCAAGTGGATATTTCCCAATCAATATCACTGGAATCGTTCGTGGTAAGAAGGCAAGGCTATAATGTCAATTTATTTCCACGTAGTAACAGCCAGCCAGCCGCCGCCCATATATTGCGAAATTCTTTATGCAACCGTACGAAAGAATGGAAAATGGAATAAGTACAAGGAAAAACCACCTCGCTCGCCGCTAATCGTTAATGGAGGAAATGGCTTTTGATTTAATTTTGTCCGAATTGCCGACAAAGGGCAAAAGGAGGGCTGCAAGTTTGACGTCATTTTTTTGCCGGTTCTGTTTCCTTCTTGTTTCGTTTCACCGTTTTGGATATTATTTATTATCACAAATGCATCATGATGCGGCTACACGATCTGAAGCACTAAAGCATGAGCATGACTAAGAATTATTATGCAAACAGAAAATCCACTAACTGGATGGAAATTAAACTTGACCTTCCGTACTGTCTAAAAGCCCTCTTCGGAGCTGGCGTGCGTGTGTGTCCAATGAAATAACCCAAATGAGTCAGTCCTGTATAATATAATTAATATAATAATATGTCGCATTTAGATTAGTCATCCATCCAGGGGAAAATAGCAGGAGAATGGACGTCAGAACCACCACCGGTTTGTCTTTGTCAAGAGCATAATGTCATGTGGGATTAAGTTGAAAAGTGAGGCTTAGCCTTGGGACAACATTTGCGCAAATAAGCTTACATTATGACATTGGGAAGGGCAAAGGGAAATAAAACATCAAGTTTTTCCTTTAGTTATTTTTAGTTGCGTAAATAAGGAGGAAACACCAAGCGGTTTATGTGGGACAATGTAAAAGGAAGGAGTCAGGGTAATGTGAAAAAAACTGTGAATTTATATTTCGTAAAGCACTGACAGTAATTGAAGTAAGTAAGTAACACGAAAACAACAACTACCAGCAACCATGTCCATCTTGCCACATGCATGTACTTATATAACCCATTTTCCATGTGACAGAAATCCCAATACATATGCAAATAAGCTACCCACTTTCACGGTTAATCATGCAACTACTTTGAGGGGAGGAGTTTTTACAAATTTTCTGATCAAAAGGGAGAGACACTTCGGTGGGGATTCGAAAGGGAAACATTATGATCTGAAAACAATATATATCTGATAACTCCTAATAGAGGAACGTCAGATCTGATTTGATTAAATATCGAAGCAAGAAAGGGTAACACGGGACGGAAGAAAAAATTGGTGCCGTTGCAAATTTTATGTTATATTGGTTGTGAATCATCATCATTAAGTTTTATTTGTTTGTTAGCTTAGGATTAAGCATCATAAAATTATGAGTGCATCAACAAGCTCAGCTTTAAAAAAATAAGACTAATTCTTTTTTCTGTTACAAAAATCCATTCTGCGCAAAACTGTCGTCGAAAGTGCGATAGACCAACGAACCGAATGAGTCAGCCCACTCGACTCTAATAAAGGTGAGAGTACTTTTTTGCCACATTTCAGTATTCACTGGGGGGTTAAAAATGGCAATATTGGTAATATTTGGAATGGGTGTAGTACGCGTACGTCAGGATCACTTTTGCTGTGCTTGCCATGATGATGCATAATATGTCGTGGTGGGATTATATGGTGGAGAGGGAGGCTTAACCTTGGGACAAACATTTACGTAAATAAGCTTACAATGGGATTGGGCGAGGAGGATACAGGAAAGTCGGGAACAAGTGTTCTTTTGTTTGTGTTTGTGAAACGAGATATTATTCCTGGTCAATTGTATCCGCAGACTAATTGCGTAAACAAGGAAATACAACTCGCGGCATGGTTTTTTTTTGGTTTTTGTTGATGCAAAGCTAAAGGCGTGAGTCAGAGATGTAATAAAAAACGTGGAAAAATACATGGACAAGCACTTTTAGCACGTATAAAAGTAATTATATATTGTTAGATAAATGGGATCAACTTATGAGGAGTGGCAGTGTGACTCATCTATTTGCTTTCCAGTGAATATGCATATCAAGCTTTGTAAGTTTTAGAGAAACATTACAGGAAAAATAAGAATAAACGTATTGTTTCCTCTGATGATAAACTAATGCAAAAATACAAAAGCATCTGACGGGACGCAGTTCCCAAACCAATCCTAAGTTCCTAAAAATAAAACTCCAGCTTCATCATGCGAGTTTAAACCTGAAACCGTCATCGAATCGTATCTCAAATAATAAAGAAATATTTTACCCAAAGGCGAAGAACTTGTTGCCATATACGTAACCTACTTGTTACTCAAGTATGAAAAACCAGACATGAGCGGAATTGCAAAACCTCGAAAAGCGTAACACAACGTCTCACTTTTCAGACAGAACAGGACAGACGACATAATATGCATCGAGTGGTGAAGTGGGTCTTGTCATGTAGAAGGACATGTTGGTATTAGGAAAAATGGAATGCGGTAGCATAAAATTTAATGTAAATGAGCCAACTTGATTGATAGGAAATGGCAAAAACAAAACCAGATAATTACACGCATGCTCTCATCATGAACATTTGGTTTTAATTCTCACAAATTCCTAGCTTCACGTACACAACTTTTGCTTCCGGCCAAAATGTGAAGATGTGCAATTAAAACTTCAAACATGTGACGTTTTTCGCACGGATGGCTTAGTTAAAGGGGCGAAAGTTGCATCCCAAAATCCTAGTCGTCGTAAGTTTCCCTTTAAATATTAAACGGACAAAACTTGATGAAGCTTGATGAACACGACATGGTTTTATATGGTATATATCTAATACATTATTAAAGATCAAACTTTATTTGTTTGGTACCATTTCGTCTGCGATCAAATATTTAATTTTTACCAACCCCCATTTTCGCGATATGGCGCATAAGAAACATTGGTATTCGAAGAATGGCATATATTCTCGGGAATTCACAAAAATGTGGACGTGTTGTTGTTCGACCTCGGAGACTAGGTCGTCATTCGTCCAATCTCAACATCAACATATATAACAAGCCAAGCAAAAAAGAGCATGTTATTTCTCTTTCGTCAATCCCTTAAATTGACTTTTTGATAACCCTCTCTTGATTGAGTCAATATTGTGACAAATGCTGGGGAAAAAAATAAATTAAACCATGTCATTGGTAAACGTGAGAGAAGATACAAGGGAGGTATTTGTCACAAACAAGCCGGCCATATAGGTATATCCACACACTGATTACACATTCATGTGGCTGTCGAATGAAAACAGTGATTTGAGGCTAGGAAGAATACAGAGGATGAGAGGAGGCGAAAAGCGAAAGTGAAGAACCCAAGTTGTGCTATCCATCCAGATCCAGAATGTTATGTTCATATTTGGTTTTATTTGATTGAAGAGGAAGATAAGACAAAAAAATTGGGATCATGTTGGGTCCACAACTAGGCTGAGACCAACAAAGTGTCCTCAATTTGGAAGAGCAAATGAGCAAACAACTGGTAATGACACGTAACCTTGGCCTTGATGGGACGACGACGGTGTGATTGATTCGCTTTGCGAAGGCTGCTGCACTGATTGAGCTTACATAATAACATCAACTTGTACTCAGACTGGCTTTGACATAAATATACGCTTGATTTGGCGAATTGCGATCCGGCAAGGGGAAATCATATTTTAGGGTAGTTTTTCGAGTTTTTTTTAATGTTATCTTTTATGACGTGGTATTACATGGCATTTGAAGAAAGTACATATTTGCTAAAACATTAATTCAGATGGATTTTTCCAAAGGTCCATTCATGATATTGGACTTTTGGCGAGGATAATGTGGCATGATGACATTTAACGTGACGAGAAACACTGTTATAATGAGACAGGGAAAGTGACTATGACATTTTTTGTAAATGTTTTTGTGCTAGAGTCGGTTTTATTCACCTTGTATCATATAACTGTTACTAAAATTGTGGTGATTTTCTAAAGAAAATGTACTACTTTTAAGGTGAGTATTGCGCAATTTGACTAAAACGCGACTGACTTTCATCATCATCACTTTCCTCTCGAACCTACTTGGTTAACGTCGAAACACGCATTCCAAACAGCCTTTTACAGTTGTTAGTGCATGCATGGGCGGAGGTGTCATCTACGCCCCAAATCTTGTATCACAGGGAAAACTAGTTGTTAAAACTCGAAACCTGCCAATAACATTGACACAGCTCATTTTGCCGGAATCCCCTATAATGCTAGCTATAATGCATTAAATATGGTTAAGTAAACTCATATTCCTTAATTACAACTAGTTATCACGGGTGGTTTGCTCTAGGTCTTCTCTTCTCTCTGAGTATATAAGGCTGGCTCCTGGTTTTGCACATTGGCATTCTCTTTCAGCAAGCTGTTGGACTACATGGGATGCAGCATAGCACATCAATGCAATAATTTGAGAACATGATCATCATGGCAGTGGATGGTATTATTATTGGTCCGGTTATGGGAGAAAAGTTTTGCTTAAACGGTATTTATTATGATGTGTGGTTATATCTAGCTACTGATTGATTCAAGTTGACTTTTGTAAATTCCTTGAGTATATTCAAATTTGATATTCATACATGAATACCAGGCCCTGCTTGTGGGTAATCGCCTGACAATCATTCCACGTACTTTTATAGAATCGCATGTAATGTGTTGCATTAATCCTTTCTCTTTGTAGTTTTGTTGATGAAAAACAAGCATTTCCCTAAAGTATGGACCTAAGAGTGCATATTATATTATAACCACTAAAGGCATGTTCAGGCTATCATCCTCCTAAAGCATTTATTACAGAATTTTGTTTTTTTTTCAAAAGGGCGTACTCCGCCACCAGTCTGTGAATATCATATACATGTTTGACTATAATGAAACCACGATTTCGAACATCCACAAAAAATCGAATATATGTCCAAGTAACCATGAACGTGTCAGGTACAAACCACCCTCGTCTTAAAAAAGAGTACCAATGTTGTGGTTGCATGGCAGATATTTATTATATACATATTGTTAATGCTGAGAGGTGGCGTTCGTCCACCCACATCAACTGCAAAATTACACACTTATTTGGATCGGGATTACACATATACCGTATTGAAAGCTACCTATAATAATCCGTTCATTGTATGATCATTCCGAGGTAAAACGGTATTGACAAGAAAATTGCAATGTGCTTGTTTTGGTGCATACGCTTTACAAAATCCAAAAAAAATGAATCTGAGCTGACGTGTATTGACTGTTAAGAAGGTTTGGTATTGTAATTGTTTCGAACGTAGTATTTAGATATTCATTTTCTTTTGCAATTTTCGAAGTTCATTTCAGTTCAGAAGAATCGTTGAACCAGCCTGATGCTTGGTTGTATTTTTCTTTTATTATTTGTTAAAAAAAGTCGTCTTGAAGTTTTCTGTCAGTCCAGTAGTAGTCTTTCTTATCTTAATCCCTAATTTGGTTGTGCCTGCATGGCAAAATTATATCATTTTTCTATACAAAAAACTATGTACCTTTTATAAGCCTAAAGTAGGCTTAAAATCTGATATTGTATGTATGAGAAAACATGTATAAGAAAGCACCGCAGCTTCGTGACCAGGAGGTCAGTAAAATTTCATTAGCTTGGCGGTACATTCTCGTAGGCGGATGATCCGTTTTCGAGGATCATTAAATTTCCACATTTTAGTTTCCAAATTCTATCAAATCCATTTTCAATTACGTTTGTTTTTAACTAAAGTTAGTTGCTCTCTTAAAATATTTCCACCAGCTAAACCTTCTGATTTTAAATTGTATAAAGGCATATTTTCACTCGGCGTCATTTTCAACTTACTACAAAAAGCCATCAAGTTTGTACCACCTCTCGGGGGTAATATATATCTTGACTTGGGAAACCAAGTCAGAATTACAAATACAATAGAGCACTAATAATAATTAGTAATTAGTTATGCACAAAATCAGTTCTGCCGCTCCCGGTCGCATTATAAGAACACAGGAATGTTTTTTTTCGCGACCAGCCTAGCATCGAACCCCGATTCCTAAAGCGGATTCTCATTTCATTTTCATCATTGGTTTTATCTCCACTCTCCGTTTAGGTAGAGAGTATGGCCCATGTCTATTTCATCAGACCACACCAGGATAATAATAATTTGACGTCAATTACGCTTCGCACTTGTTGGGAAAGTTTGGGAAAAGCTTCCACCTCAAGTGTTATTACTCGCTAACACTTTCCTCAGGTTACTCGTGTCAGTAATCAGACATTATGAGTCACCCTATTTTGCAAAGAAAGAAGTTGTTGCATTACGTTATATCCTTAATAGAGTATAGGTAGGTAAATCCTTCCAATTAGATCATCATTCTTGTCGAGATGTATATATACGTATTAGCAATGACAACAATAGATTTTTTCAACTACGCGTCGCTCTCCACGAGCCACATAATATTATGTCTATCTACGAAAGCTACTTAATTGGATAGCATATCAAAAATATATTGACATGTTGACACAACTTGTTAATATTTCAGGGACGACACATAATATTGATTAAAAAAAACTTGTAACTGGCCATGAGATTATCAGAAAATGGGCAGATGGTGCCAAAGTATAATTGACAACAACAGGAGTCACATCCATTGTATCATCTCATCCGACCGGCACGGGCACCTTATCAGAAACCAATTTGTCTGTCAATATCTTCTCATAATCTGATACCAACTAATACCATTAAAATTATGTTCCAAGAATAATTTCCTGGTTCCAATGTCAAACTGTTAACAATGCCACGCGCCGACTAGATTCATGAAAAAAAGACATGATAAAAAATGCATTTTTAAAGTTTCGAGGGCCACGTATTTATTTCTGAACATGACGAGTGACGAGCATTGCAAAAGTGAGAAAAGTTGTCCATCTAAGCAGATTATAGAGGTATTAAAATGACTCATTTCAAAATGAATTACGTAAATAAACGTGGCTGTGATTGATTAGGTGAAATGACTCATTTCATGCACGACCTAAGTGTTTTTGGTCGACGAGCGAGGATTTGCGTCAAAAATCAATGCATAATCCGCCGTTCATCCCCGTTTCCTCTAGTCTGCTTTCAATTTGACGTGCTACATGAAATCAGCATTAATTTTGAAGTTGTTGGAGGTCGTCCATCACGGTTTTGTTGTTTGTGGTGGTGGCACTAGATAAGCGCTGCAATGACGCTGAACATCCGACAACGCGTGTCCAACATAGAAATATCTTAATGCAGTTGATATCGGAGGAGGAGATAAGTTGACAGGAACATAGCGCATACACTACCTAAGTAAAAAGCAAAACTAAATAAATTATAGGGAAAACACACATCTGGAGTGATAAACACCTGCCGTTTTCCCCGTGAAAAAGGAATCATATAAAAAGGAGGGGTTGCTTCATCCAAGGCACAAGTTCAAGTCAATCTTTGTTGGGACAAAGTTCAGCTTTTCTGAAACAAGTAGAAAAAGAAAAAAGCGATAGTTTTGCTAAAAATGAATTTCAAAATAGCCTTGTTCCTTTTTTGTGTGGTGGTTCACGCCAGTTGCGCAAAAGTTTCCCCTCTTGGCACCACCCCGATCGGCGACCCATGCACAGTCGTTGCGGATTGTGTAACTCCCGAGAATGCAGAATGCAAGGACGACGCCGGAACTTTGAAGTGCTCCTGCAAGGATGGCTTCATTGCACAAGGTGACAAAAGCGCTTGCAACAAGCTAGCCCTGATTGGGGAACCCTGCGATGCGGACCCCAACCAGTGCTCAACATCAGAAGGGTCATCTTGTAAGGATGTAGCTAGAGCTAAAACCTGTCAATGTGAGTCTACCCACGTTGAAAACGGGGACAAGAATAAATGTCTGCTGCTAGCTGATGAACTACAAAAGCCATGCGAGGAAAAGGTCCAATGCGAGGTTGACAATTCAGACTGCTTGGGTAACGATAACGCAAAAACCTGCCAATGCGACGCTGAGCATATCGCCCCACCCGCCCCAGGTGACAAGACAAAGTGTAACAAGAAGGCGTTGATTGGGGAACCCTGCAATGATGCCGCCAATCAGTGCGGGATTGCCAACGCGGCCTGTGGGGGAGACGACGGAGCGAAAACTTGCAACTGCGCCGCCGAAACCCACGTTGGAAGCGAGGACAAGACCAAGTGCTTGGAAAAGGCGGAGGGACTTGACAAAGCTTGCGAGGAAAATGCTCAATGCGCCGCCACCGTTGAAAACTCTCAATGCGTGGCGCAGGGCGAAGGTGAAGATAAACTGTGCAAGTGTGCCGGGGACTTTGAGGTTGACCCCAATGACAAGGCCAAATGTGCGAAGAAATCCACCACCGGCGATGCCAGTGCCGCCCAAGTCTCAGCACTCGCAGTCGTCCTCACCTCTGTTGTCAGTATTTTCTTGAGATAATGTACTCCTAATTTATAATTAGTCAATATTTAAAACTTATATTGTAGATTGAAACTTTATAAAAATATTTAATTTTTACAAAACACAATAAAAACTATTCTTATCGATATTGGCGAATCACGCATCTGAAAACTATTGATTTTAAAATCAAAGAAAAAATGGGTCGTAATCAATCTCAAAGTAAAAGGCAAGCATAATATTATTGCATTACATATGTGGGCTTGACGCTCATTGCTGAGGAATGTAAGAAGCAAGTTTATTGAGTCAAGATGAACTGCCAATCACCGATAGGATGGATGTTTATGTACATCTAATTATGGTAGGCCTATAGCCGCACCAAGCTTTGGGTGATACATACATAAAATGCATCCCTATTTTCCTCACGACACACGGTTCACATTGCAGCAGATAGTCTTGTTTGATTTGAGCACGGGCTAAGGAGGATAAACGCTGTTTGCATGTCCGATAAGATGGAATGCTTGACATAACTTGGTGGTGCTGAAAAGAAAATATTGGAATTAAAGCAGAGCAGAAGAATAATAATTGTTTAAATGTTTAACATGGGACGTGGTTTCGTAGGCAAAAATGAAAAAAAATCCATTATAATCTGATCCGTACTGTCATTTGGTTTGTGTGTATATGCACATGTGGACCGGACGTACATATCGCCGTTGGCATCGGTCAAAGGTCCTTGTACCTTTATTTGCTGGTAAATTAACGTGAAATTGATTAATATCCAATATTTGTTTGTATTCCGATATGACGTCAACTAGGGTGTAGCTTTGATTTCTGTCTTCTGCTTTGGCATACAATAAAAACGGAAATGGGAGAATTAGCATTGTGTAATGATTTATATTTGGGCTTTACTCTGACTGATAACAAGTTCTCATTCTCCTATGTGTATTTTAGTGATGGATAAGAACGGTTTAGCAAAAATGGAAAAAACAAGTTTGCCTTAAACTAATCGCTTAATTCACAGGGATTTCATGCGCACTATCCTCATACTCCACTTCAAACATACTCCCTATTCTCATTCTGCATGCAACAAATTTGTCGACGCTCATGCCATCAGAATGAATTTGTTGGTTAATTTTTTTTAAAGTATTAGTCATTGTCGTTGTGATGCTGACGATGAGTATCCGTCCGGAAATAACTTTGACATCATGAATTACAAGTGGACGCTCATTGCTCACAGCACGTTATTAGGTTGTAATCAAAACGCAAATTGTTGGTAAAGAACAAATATATCCCATCCTTCCTGCCTTCAAAAGAAAAAAGAATTTAGGGTTGGGAAGATTACTTTATACTGGGCCCATGATTACTGATTACGGATTACGTAGTTAAAAAACAACGTCACTTTGATTACAGATTATTGATTACTTCATAAAATTTGACCGACGTTGATTACAAATTATAGATTACACATTTGAAAATAACGGATTATTGATTACGGATTAGTGATTACATTGAAAAAATAAAATATCTGATTGATTACAGATTACAAATTAATTCTCTAATTTGCGAGACATAAGATTACATATTACTTGATTACATAATCAGATTACTCCGATTACTTACAAGATTACAAGCGTTATTTCTATCTCTGATTTAAACTAGTCATGTGTAACATGATGGAAATTATGTAGCTGAATGGTTTATAAGACATATACAAGACGTCTACATATAATGGCGTCAGATATAAGGAGTCTATAATGGGGATCCTATAAGGTGTCTATAATGGGGGTTCTATAAGGCGTCTATAATGGGGGTTCTATAAGGCGTCTATAATGGGGGTCTAATAAGGTGTCTATAATGGGGGTCTAATAAGGCGTCTATAATGGGGGTCTAATAAGGCGTCTATAATGGGGGTCTAATAAGGCGTCTATAATGGGGGTTTAATAATGCGTCTGTAAAAGCGTCTATAGTGGGCGTCTTATAATGGTGGCTTATAGCTCCCACTATGACCCCTGTGACCCGACGGGGGGCAAACTCAACGCAGGGCATCAATGGCCTCTAATTGATCGATTTATGTAATAAAAAAATGTGACACGTATATGACCCTCACTCCGACCCCCGTGACGGACAGACAGACAGACAAATAAACTAAAACATAACTAAGCTTCATTACATTCAGCTACGTAAAACTTACATTGCCAACTTGGTTTTAAATTACTGGTTGGTGATATTGTAACGAGTACGACATTCCAAAATAAAGAAATAACGACTTCAGTTTAGGTTTGTTCAGTGACATGCATGTTTTAAATC
>JAANSN010004872.1:0-13824 GCA_036850665.1 Dicranocentrus wangi | reverse complement strand
ACCGTAGCCTGTCCTACCATCTTGACCACAATCACTTTCTTCGGTTGGCTTCGAGATAGGATGGGCCGCAGAAAATTGGGTATATTTGATTTTTATTTGCAGTTTTGCAAATAATGATTATGACTTGCTCAAACAGTCCTCACAGCTCACTCCACTCTTCCTCTGATACAAACAATCGTCTAATTGTATGTATTTGCTGGAAGGCAAATCCGCACTCTCTTCTGGGTTTGTACAGGTAGGTAATAGGTATAATAACCAATTTGTGAAAATATTGATTCGCATTACGCCATACCTCCGTTATAAGGAAGGGCAGTTAGCCGTTTTCATCAGAGATGCATTTTGCGAGATCAAATCAAACTATTTATGCATCATGCTTTAAACAAAAGCAAGGCAAAGGTAATTTGTCAAAGCGGATGTTGTCCGGGCGCATCCTTACATACGTGAATGCACACAGCTAAAAATATGTGGATTGTGACTATTGTGATGTGTGACTCGCGGTGGTTGGTTGTGTGAATTATGAATGCGACTGTTGTACCTTTCGTTCTCGACTCTCTACGCTCATTCCTTGTCAGCCGGAGACCACTCAACTCAACTCACCATATTATCACATCATCCGTCAATCGCCAAAGAAGTGCGTTGGATGGGTATTACACAAAATTGTCGATATTGAATATTATTGGGATTTGTGACTGTGAGGTGGCGGTGAGGAAGATGATATACGAACGAATACGATACGAATGAACACGACATGAAGGAACCCATCATAAAAGTCATGTGTCAAATATAACACGGCCTTTTATTTCTACGTAGATAGCTGCTATAGGCAAGGTTGGGTTGACTGGAATATTTTATAGATTATATATACACATTACATTACATTTAAAAACTCATCGTAAGTACCAAACCAATGTACCAAAAGGGTTTTGAGCAACCGAAAATAAGGATAAGAAATGCACCTAGTTATTAGCAATATCGTTAGATGGTTTCCCGTCTTCTTTCATACTCTTTGTGCATATGTATACCGGTTGGTTGGGTTTAGTTTACTTACACACATGCACATGAACCGCTAGCTTACTGTTAAGTATAAATCGTTAAAAAGTAGATCAAAATCAGACAAGGTGTGTATTCCAGGTTTTTGGATACGCGCCAGGTAATATATGCATAAAAATGAAGTAGAAAAAAATTGGTATAAATTGCAATGCAATTTCTTGTTAGGTCGGGCACTGAAAAGTGCTCTTGAAATCTTGAGATCTCATCAAGGGCACAGTGGCTCTCCTGCTTCCCGGACTATGCTTGTCACTTAACATCGCAAATCTGGATTGCGCATCCGCATCCGGGCTCTCACACCACGTCTGTAAAAATCATGAAATCAGTTGCTCAGGAAAATTATGTACTCGGTAATATACTTCTCTTCCTTCACTTTCACTCACATTTCCGTATTTCATGAAGAAAAGCTTCTGAGGAGTGAGCGTCGTCAGTCCTGGGAGAACCTTTTCCTTTTTTCCAGCTTGTTCAAGACCCTTCAAGTAATCCTCATATGCGTGGAAACTAATGTAGACAGCGACCAAGTCGGCAATGTCTTCATCAATCGTATTCCCGTTGGGGTCCATGGTTTTGTAAAAGTTGGTTAGCTCGGTCACCCATTCGTCATATTTTTGCGAGCTTCTCTTGTCCCAAGTATCCGCGGATTTTGAGCCAAGTTTATCGTATTTTCTTCCTAATAGACAAGCCACGTCAAAAAATTCAATTTGGAATTCAGGATAGATGTTAAATAGTAAATGTTGGATTGGAAGAGAAGATTTTGCAATCTACCTGTAGTGTCCATTGTGTGACCAAGTTCGTGCGCAAGAATCGACCCAAGTCCCCCATAATTGTTGAAACTATTTATAAACGAGTGGTAGATGAGTTATTTATACAGTTACGCATATGCAACTCGATATCCAACGTATATGTATAGGTAAATAGCATGTAAATATGCTCACCCCGGTCTCTCCAGTCCAAAGAGAGGTTGTTGAATAATTCCAGCATCAATTCCTGGTATCCATATGCCAAATAAATAAAAGCCTTAACTGACGGGAAATCTGTGTATGTTGTAGGAGCAATCAGAAAACCATCTTCTTAAAAGTTATATGTATTACTTACGAATTTGGTTACTCATGTAGTACATGGCATTCACACTCCCGAGGTAGCGGTTCCAGGAAAAGTCATACCTGAAATATTTTCCGGGTTGCGTGTCATCAACTAATTTTTTATGCGTGTAAGTTAGTTAATAATAGTTTTGTTAATAAATCTAATTTAATTACACGCTAAGGTTGCGTGTGTTGGTCAATTCTGCGAGTTTATATGCCCATGACCGTTTCTTAGCCACCTGCCATGCGTTTATGTTTAGAAAGTTCTCCGGGTATGAGGAGTTTATTTCTCTGGATGCATTTAATCCAGCGTAGAATCTTTGTAAACCGTCTTCCTCCTTCATCCAATCTGGCTGAGCGACTAGAACCCCAATTTCTTTTATTCTGTCACTAAATAACTTCTTAGTGGCAGTCGACATCCATGGCAAGATGCTTGGATTTCCAATAGCCTTTCGGTAACTACTTTTGAGGTTATTCATGAGTCGATGTATCTAAATTATTAAAACAATATACCACCTATATCGCAAGGAAAATTGAATTTAAGTACTTCAGAGCAAATAATATATCGTCCTAAAATTATGCGTTTTTACCTCTGGCGTCGCACGCGCATCGTCGTACTGATTATTGATAAAAGTTTTTCCCAGGGAATACCCAAAAATGTCCATAGCTCGCTTGAAACAAATGCCATATCTTGCCCTAGTTCACACAGCAAACACTTTCTAACTACACGTAGTGAATGGGGTAATGAAGTATGTCGCAATCAGTTCCAATTACGAGGATTTCCCTTACCCAGACTCCTCCGTACATTTTAATGACATCAGATCGTCCACCATTAAGGTAGTCTCTTGCATTAGCATCGTAACCAAATTCAAATGGAGTGCATTCACAATCGCCTCTCGTCCAGTAGCGCTGTTCGAGGCCATTTCCTGATTCACAAATAAAATCATTCCCATCACCACCTCAAACGGAAGAGATATCTTGGGAGATGAATCTCCAAACTGGATTGTAGTCCCAGTGAACACTCTCTCAAAAAATCGTCTCCAGTCTACCCTTCCTGGACACGCTTTCCTTGCACAGAACTCATCTGTGGCGACTTGCAATTCTGACAAGGTCAAATTCGACCACGAGGAATGGTCACTTTCCGCTTGGCTAAGCATATCAACAAACCTCTCGTTGAATTCCGTCATATACTTCAAGGTAGACGAGACCTGGGTGGTGTTTACATGCTCGTCCAATTTCGCCTTGCGCTGAATTGCAACAACCATCGACTCATAATCTTTAATGCTCTGCACTGTATGGGGAAAGGAGGTGCGACCAATTTCCAGGAGAATGTTTTCCGTTCCTGTTTGCACGTCAATATGGAAAAACATTGGGGCATAGCCAACTCTCTCTAAACGATTCTCATCTGCGACCATATCCATCCAGGAAAAGTTTTTTGGGGGATCGGAATGAGAAAACATGGGCCACCCTCCATATTGCTCGACGTGGTGCAAAATGTCTTGAACATCCCTTGTCTCGTACTTTTGCTTCTCGTTACACTGGTTGTAAAATACTTTCGCCTCCTGTAGTAAAAACTCTGGCCTGGAGGAACCTGCTGCCCCTTCTTCGTACGGTGAGCCCAGTGCCAGCATCACTTTATGACACAAAATAATACGCAAAACTTAAGATGCATTATCGTGCCCCGAGAATTGGAGTGGACGGAAGATTATGGATTGTTGGAACTTTGGAATGAGCTTACTCGTATTTATAACTCCAATTGCATCTCTTACTTCAGCGATTTGATTCCCCGAGTTTTCCTTTCGTCCGCAAACAAAGTCAAGCCATTTTCCATTCTGACATGGGTCCACCGAGAAGTTTACCGCTTGCATTATCTCTAGAGCTGGAATAACGCAACACACATCCAGATAAAGAAGTACGTTCACTAAACTGACTAACTAAGGATTTAAAATTGTTATTTTTCATTTAAGTATTACCTGTATGCAGGCAGTCATCCTCATAGCACACGTCCTCATGAAATACGTCAATTTTGGCCTTTTCCTCATTTGCCAAGCCGCTCTCCTCCGCCGCTTCTTTGATATCCTCGAGAAGTTGCAGCTGGTCCTCTGTGAATTCCGCCTCTGCCATTCCGAAAGCAAAGATAAGCACAATAACTGGAATTAATCCAAAGTGCATTTTGATGTTTACAGGTAGCATGTTTTCAAATTTTACACAACTTCAGGCAGTAAACTGGCACGAAAACTTCATTGCAAAAGGTTTTAAGCAATTATACACACAAAATTCAGAGCACAACTCAGCAAGTTGTGGCTACTGCTTTACAACTGGTGTAAATTTGGGATATGACTTCGTTTACAAAATGCGGAAGAGCACTTTTATTTAAGGTATAGTAGGGGCAGATTTTTCTGGTATCACATAGATTAACAGATTGACAACATTCAGATGTCTAGCCCATGCATTAAAACAACTTGACCTTTGACACTTTTAAGCGAAGTATTCATTTTCTTTGAATGAAAAAAAAATATATGCAAAGGTCATTTCCAGGATCAACTAGAGCATCATTATGCTTACATTGAATGGTATACATGTTATTTTATCAAGTGTGTATGTTATAGCTAATGCCTATGCATTTTTATGCACCGATATTTTTCAGAGTATTATTGCTAACAATAAATAATTGCTTATCGAAATCGGAACAACCACAGTTTTGTCCAATTTTGACTATTATTAGAAGCAGCCCAGTGTACAATGCATCCAAATTAAAGTACCCCAATTCAAAACGCGTGTAGTTAGTGGAAAGTATATGGGAAACAGATTTAAACGTAGGTACTATGTTAACTTAATCTTGACGTGCTTAAAGCAAAGCTATAAATGCGAGAAGGAAGCCTGTTGAAAGTGAAATGGGAAAATATATTTTCGAAATTCAATATGCCGTAAACAAACGATGGAAAATTCAATCCTACAAAGCATGAGTGAGACATATATTGCACCTACTAAGATTGATTTTGAATTGATTGCCACTATCATTTATAACCCTTTTTATTGCAGTCCATTAAAGTTTCAATGAAGAGGTTTTTTCTTCACATTCATAATACAGATAGTAGGAGAATAAAATGTTTGATACTCAAAAACTTTGCAAATAAATGTTTACACAGCATTACTCACGAGTGGTAATGGTAAAGTATGTGGTAGCTTGAAACACTCCAGGAAAGAGAAATACTAAATTCGGCTAATCATTCAAAATCACTTCAAAATGATAGAATCCACGAGAAAATGGGCATGATAGCATGTTCAAGTTCAAGCTGATTACAGAAAAGTAATGTAAATAATTCTCACGATTTAAATGTCATCATTTGTGAGCGAATGGTTTCAACAAAATATGCCTCAACATGTGTCGTGAGAGTCTGCAACAACTAAGGCATTTGCGTTGCGTGCGTATTTGTGCAGGTTTATATTTTTAAAATAATGTTCACATAATAATCCTCTTGAGGTGTAGGTGCAGCCATTTTGTCAGTAGCTCGGACTAAAATAATCCCGTCGGATATATTTTAGTCTCTGTCTTGAACTTAAATAATATTATATCGATAAATTGTTAGTTTACTGTAAAGGACCACGTTTGTTGTAACAACACGCTGGAACATATCTAAAAATATTGTAATTGAATAATATTCGTTATATTCGTATTCATATTTATTGGAATTTTGGAAACGTATAACATGGAGTCGTACAGAATTGTGAATAAAGTTCCAACAAAAATTCTTGCTTTTGGGAAAAATGTTGGCGATGATTTGTCGTATGTCAAACATCTCGTTCTCGTAATCCCAGGTGAGTTCTTGTAATTCTACGCGGGCCCAACTTTGACTAGATCTAACTTTTGATTTGCACAAATACGATATACGATCCCTCCTTGCAGGCAATCCTGGAGTGATTGATTTCTACTGGGAATTTATGAAGGAAACTTACGAGCGATTGAAGAGCAAGTATCCCAATATGCATATTCCTGTATGGGGCATTAGTCACGCTGGACATCAAACTGAAGGCTATCAAGATTCAACATTTCCGAATTTAAATGGTATAATAATAATAACAAACAAACGATATTTTTATACACCCTTCGCGTCCTTGACTAGGTATGTAATGAAGCTTTACAATTTCATGTAGAAAATCCCGAGTTGTACAATCTCAATGGTCAATATGACCACAAAGTACGCTTTATCGAGACATTTATTCCACCGCACATTAGCGCGATCGGAATCGGACATTCCATCGGGTGCAAAATGTGGCTTGAAATTATGAAACGGTTGGATGAGTCTACGAATAATCCTGTGGGCGTTCCGAAGGAAAGACATACTGTGTCAAAAGTATTCATGCTGTTCCCAGCTATTGAAAGAATACAAAATTCTCCACATGGGCAACGTTTGTCGGGACTAGTAAAATGTGACAAGGTCCTTACACCTTTTCTCTGGCTAGTGGCAACCCTACTCCCAACATCCTTCCAAAGATGGCTTGTGAACTTCAACTTAAATGGGAAAGACGTTCCGGAATCCATCCGCCCGTCAGCGCTACAACTTTTCAATTACGATATTCTGAAAAGGATAGTGTACTTGGGCAAAGATGAAATGAAGCAGGTTGTAAATCTCGACACAGAAACGCTGGCCAAGTATCTGGACAAATTGGAGTTCCACTTTGGAGCTACCGATGGCTGGTGTCCGCTCTCCTATGTGGACGAAATGAAACAACAGTTTCCTCAATTAAATTACATATTGTTGGAGAAGGGGTATGATCACGAATTCGTTATTGAGAAAAGTGCCGGTATGGCTGGCATCGTTTGCGAGCAGATTACACACTTGTAAGCAAGGAGGGACGAAAAAGTGAAGAGTTTGTAAATGGGCTAAAATAAAAGAACGCGATTTCATTCATAATCGTAAGAAGTTGTTGGAATACGTATCTGTATTTGTATATAAACCCTCTATCCATTCAGTTTATTAGAGGGATTGTAAAAGTACAGCAAACAATTTTAATAAGCGTATTGTCTATTAATAAATAGAACTTGTGTGAATGTGAGAAAATGCCGCTAGCGGTTCCGTCGGAACCTTCAAAAGTTTACCTTCCCCATGTGCCAAGTTCATTGTCAAAATATACATATAATGCATAATAGCATGCAATGAAATCCTAAAACATTTTATTTCCGGTTTGGTCGTTCATTGAATTTAGTTCATCTAATACAGTGCAGCACTGACAGACACTCTGGTAAGTTCACTACTAACCTTTTTGGTGAGATTCATTCTTTCAAGTACAGCATATTTCTGAGCTCGCAGCTCACGCGTCTCCACACCTATAAATACATGATATAGCTATTCTGGGAACAACGGCGGTGGTGCAGTAAATAAATGTAGTTTGGGAAAAGGTGCGATTCAATCGTTGATTAGCCTCGGCTCTATAGATTGTAGGTGAAGGTGTGCCTAGATTTTAAGGTCATTTTCGGTAACGCCATTCGTTCGTAAATAGCAAATATAGTGTAATGCGTAGTTCTTGTTCTGGGTAATGCTGTGTGGTAGCTGACAACAGTGTCAAACAAAAAACCTTTGTTTTAGCTCATTTATTCTAGGAGGAGGCTGCCAAAAGATAGCGAATAAATGAAAAACATTGCAAACCAGCTAGGGTCATTCTTATCTTGGCATAGTTGCAGAACGCAACAACAACATGCCCATAAAGTGTACAAAGAAAATGTCACCCTTCTCGTGTGTCCTCCTAGTTTTAATAATAGTTTCGCAGGCTGATTGTATCAAGCAAAATTGGTACGGCTCAGTTACACCCGGGTGGCAAAGGGACTTGCTGCCGAAAGCAGGCGGGTTTCAAAATGGAAGATTTCATCCCGGAAATAGATCAGCAGCGGGCTTCTTTGTGAATCCTGCCCAACAAGGAAACAATAATACCAACGCCAACGCCAACCCAACGGTAACAATACGGGATGGTGCTTTGCGAGGATTTACTATGCAAACTGCGACTTCGAGGAGTTTCTTTGGGTTTCAAAACATCCCTTTTGCACAACCTCCCATAGGGCCACTAAGATTTAGGGTAAGACAAAAAGACTCATTTTTTTGTCACTGAATTATCCAAGGTTATCCTTCCACTTCTTGTATCTTATCAGGATCCGTTGAAAAATTTTCCGTGGAGTGGAGTTCGGGACGCAATTGCTCAAAGTCCTCAATGCATTCAAACGGATCTAATGCGACAGTTTCAAGTGCATGGGTACGCTTTCATTTTTTCGCGTTCTGCGTTGTTTACTCATACCAGAGTTGTGTTATAGCTATTTGTTCAAAATTTATTTTAGACAAGAAGACTGTTTATATCTGAATGTGTACACTCCACGAGTAAGTACATAATTTGCTAGTAGCTCTGTTCATTTATACCATTTTTTCAAATAAATTATTACTAATTTTCCTTCCACCTTTCCAGTTACCTACATCCGGAGTTTTTGCCGTTAATAAGAAACGGTTGCCTGTAATGGTTTGGATTCATGGTGGGTACATTTTATTTTTACATGGCATATTTTGTAAGAAAAAACTTGTTTCAGTCTTCTCCTTCTCGTAATATCATGTAGGCGGGGGGTTCCTTTTTGGTGCCGGAAGTATCTACGGTCCTACGTACCTTTTGGATCATGAGATAGTCCTAGTCACAATCAACTATCGCTTGGGCCCATTTGGTATGGACTATTAAACAATGTAAAACTAAAACTGTAAAACAAAACGTTTGCCCCTTATGAAAAATATGAATACATTTTTGCGATGCTTTATTGAAGGATTTCTAAGTACTGGAGACAGTGCGTCTGCCGGAAATCAAGGCTTGAAGGACCAAGTCATGGCGTTGAAGTGGGTTCAAGAAAACATTCACGCTTTCGGTGGAGATCTCAATTCTGTTACAGTTTTTGGTGATGTCGGCAGGCGCTGTGAGCATATCCCTTCACCTCGTAGCTCCCATGTCTCGAGGACTCTTTCACCGTGGAATTTCCCAATCAGGATCTTCCCTCTGCTATTGGTCCATTCTTAATGACGCCCCCGAAACGGCAAGAAGAGTTGGTAATCTTTTAAACTGCACTGGCTCATCGGAGCAAATGGTTGAATGTCTGAGAACTGTGGATGCTCAACTTATTGCCCCAATCCAGTTGCAACTTACGGTTAGATTCGAAATAATTCTAATTTCCAAAGACCTTTGACCGTTTGACAATGCTTAATTGTGGTTTGGTTGGTACATAATATATTTACAGGACTGGAATGTCTTTCCGGTTGTTGTATTCGCTCCCGTAATTGAGCATGAGCATCCTGGGGCGTTCCTCACCGAATCTCCAGAAGAGGCATACAAGCAAAATAGGGGAGCCAGAGTGCCCTGGATAACGGGATTTAACAAGGATGAAATGGTGTGGCTCATTTCAGCACTGATTTTAGATCCTACTGTTATCACCGACGTGAATAATGAGTGGGACAGGATTAGCCCCATCTTTTTGGCGCTACGGAACACGACAGAGATTAACACACAAGTGGGGAGACAAATCTGGGATTTTTACATGGGCAACCAGAACTTCTCCTTTGAGACTCGGCATCAGTTTGCAAATGTGAGAAACTTTAAAATCCACAAAACAAAAACCATTGGATATGGAACCATAAATAAAGATATATTTTTATGTTTCAAAAGTTGTTTGGAGACAGGTATGTTCTTGAATGTGGACTGGAGGCAATGCGCTACCACTCTAGATTTACAGGGCAGCCCGTGTACGGCTATCGATTGGCGTATGAAGGACAGTACAGCGTTGTTCAACTTGTTGGACAATCTCCACGAGATTGGGGTATGTGCGCAATCATTATTAAACCAAACCTGATTATTGTTATTGATATTAAACTGACTGGTTGATGGATTTTGAGCGTAGGGGTTGCACATTTGGACGATTTAATCTACCTTCTCAATAATACCAATTATTATCCAACCCTTCAACCGCACGAGGAGGAATTTCAAATGTCTAGGATTATGACTAGTATCTGGTCAAACTTTGCAACTTACGGGTTCGTGTGCATTTTGCCCTTAAACTCTTACAATTAGAACAAGATTTCTAAATGTGCGGTCAGTATTGATCAGTATTTAATTCGTAAACTAGCCGGCCATATCTAACTTCGGTAGGACAGCTACGCAACATTTGGGAGCCAATTGAACAGAGTACAACACGATTCTCGCCTATAAAGCTGCTGGATCTCACGTTAAACCCAAAGATGATTGAAGATCCATACGTTGAAAGATACAACTTTTGGATGAACTTGAGGCTCAACTAATTAATTAAGATTTAGATAGTCAAGTCAGAACGTCATGTAATTAGTTTGTTTTGCTATAATGAGGAATTAATATATTAAATATAGTACAAAAATATGTAATGATTGCGTACAGTGTTAATATATACAATGTGTATTTATTTTGAAAAAACTCACAGGCCTAATAATAAAGTAATCACAAGATGTGACAGGCTTGTTAAGATTTCCTTTGACATTATTATCATTTATCATGGTTCGCACGAAAGTTCTCAAAAACCATCTCGGAATGTGTATGTGTATGCTCCATAATAATATGCCAAAATAATGAGCACAAACTTTCCCAGCACACAGGAGCTCTCGTCCAGTTGAAACTAAAGCAGGGGTGTCATATAATAATATCCTTGTATTCGTTCAAAATGGAAGATCTTGCGATTAGGAGGAATCTTTGTCTGTGTGAAAACTAGACTCGATATTGATTTTAAAAAGAACATACCTATGCTAATTACTCTAATTACCCTGTGTCCTGTGGACGAAATGAAGCTTGCCTAGTCTATCCATGAATCCTTGACAAGCCTCGAAATTCTCGAAAATAATCTCGAAATGTGATTCTGGGGTGCAGATGCATAAACACCTTGGATTTACTATCTACATGAATTACAAGACAAGACCTTTATTCCAAAACAGGATACCTCTAACTTATCTGTCTGGATACACAAAATGTGGATGTTAAACATTAATTTAGAGGAAAACTTATGTAATTTCGCGTGTGAAACATGGTTGTATGTAAAGCTCACAATCACATTTTCACTCCAAAATCCAGCAATTAATTTTTATTTGATTTCCGACTGCAAACCAAACAACTTCTCATCCTCGCCCCGCTAATCCCAGGCACTACTAATTATACTGCATAAGCTTACTTCTAATTTACAAGTTGTAAAAGTGAGTATACCAATACCGCCCAACCTCCAGCAATGTATTTATTTAGTATTTATGGATTTTCGTACTTTGTTTTCTGCTTGCTTTGCATGTGTCGTCGTGCAATGAGCAATAAAAATGTTCTCATTCTCACATGTTTAGCCCGCAATGTCGAACGGAACCACAAACTGCATTATTTATTGCATATAATACTTGTATTTATCGTGTTTACTTTATGAGAATCGCTAAAACGCATCGTTCGTACACAAGTACTTAGTTATAGTTGTATATATAGGTAGGTACGTGAATGATAACTCATCACAGTCATTATTACTTAATTATACACCAAATTGTTGATAAGGACTTTGGATAACTTCCAATCTGGTTTTTATGTTCCAAAACCTCGACAATTTCAAAGTCAGTAAGTACCTATAGGCAGGCACCTATACAATACATGAAAATAAATACACCCTACACCCTATATTATAGTACATCAGAAAAGCAATCTTCAATGAATGCAATTCAAATAGGATAACTCGCACTTTTCAATATCATATCAAAGCCTGACTTATTCCTTTGGCATTTTCTGGGATTCAAGGTCCAACGCAGGTAGTTCTTGTTTGGGATTATCAGAAGAAATTGTTAATTCTATAGGCTCAGTAACACTGCATTGAATTTGGCATTCTCATCTACAAAGACATATTATTGTACAGCGTGCAGTGAATAGAAACAGGAAGATGAGCTGATATGATCATGATCCAGAGATGAGAGCCCAATATGCTCATACTCAGGCATGGCATGGACAACAGTTGCAAGTATATAAAAGCGTAAAATGTCTAATGGAGCAACTATTCAAAGCCCTGTTACTGCAGGTACACTTACACCGGTCGATAACGGTCACTGCTCATTTTAACACAAAAACAAAGGTTCGGTTGCCAAGATTTGAGGTGGAAATGTTGTTACTCCAGGTCATACTAGTAACACTTTTGGGGCTACTTGAGAAAGGGGTCCTCCTTGACGCCTACGATTTCAGATCAAGTGGGTTTCCATCAGTAGGATCAGGATGGACCGCTGGTGCGGGTGGATTTCGGGGAGGTCGTTTTCCTGGCCCCGATTTTTACTCTAATCCAACACCTACGCGATTTACAACAAGCCCTCCTCCAACCGCTGCTCCTCCTACCATTCCGACACCGACACCCACCTACAATAATGTGACGAATCCAGTGGTTCAGACCCGAGACGGGCTTTTGAGGGGATTAACTATGCGCACTATTTCGTCAAGACAGTTTTCCGGATTTCAAGGAATCCCATTTGCCCAACCACCTGTCGGTGCATTACGGTTTGCGGTATGCATGCACACTTTTAAAATTAGCTTTCCATGTTGTCTTTTTTATACATGTCAATGTCAATCACGTTTTCAAACACTCTAAAATAATATGCAGGACCCGAGGAAAAATTTACCGTGGTCTGGAATCCGGGATGCAATAGCACCCGGTGCTCAATGCATCCAGCTGGATTTAATAAAGCAGAATGAAATCCACGGGTACGTTTGTTCGATTTAAAAAATAATTTTAGTAACTTATGATAATCTGTTTGTGTGCACTAACGTATAATCGTTAACATTCCCAACAGATCTGAAGATTGTTTGTATCTGAACGTATACACCCCGTTGGTAAGTCTCTATAACTTAAAGCAATTAAAACCTTAACTTAAAAGACATCATGCCTGGTACTTGGTAGTGGTAATATTATATTATAATTTCAACGTTGCCTGCGACAGACTGGAGATTCTATCAGATCAGGTCGTAAGCTCCCAGTTTTGGTTTGGATTCATGGAGGAGGATTCTTTTTTGGAGCTGGGCAAATTTACGGACCTGCTTACCTTTTGAATCAGGACGTTGTTCTCGTGACGCTTAACTACCGCTTAGGACCATTTGGTTAGTTTTAAAGCGTAGAAAAAAGTGTGTATATACGGATTAAAATGTTTTGTTTTACAGCTGTACAATTCTCTATTGTTCACAATATCAGGTTTTCTTTCGACTGGAGATGATATTTCACCCGGGAATCAAGGTCTAAAGGATCAGGTATGATATGCCATGCCCAATAACGGCTATTAATTAATACTCTTCAGTCTTACTACTACTACAAATTTCTCGTCATACTCGGTATAAAAATGAAGGTATAATATTATGTCTTCGTGGATTGTTGTAGGTACTTGCGTTGCAATGGGTGCAACAAAACATTCATGCTTTCGGAGGAGATCCCAATTCTGTGACCATACAGGGTAAATAAGTACAAGTCTAATTTTTTGCTATGCTTATAAGTAAATTTCATTAAAGTTTAACATTTTGGAAATTGTTCTTACTCTAGGCCAGTCGGCTGGTGCCACATCTGTACACTACCATTTTGTCTCTCCACTTTCACGAGGTATAGCTTACAAATTACAAATTAGCATGCACAACTGTGATAGCAAAATATCTACAAGATGGT
>JAANSN010004871.1:0-13826 GCA_036850665.1 Dicranocentrus wangi | reverse complement strand
TTTATTTACCCCTAATATATGAAGTGGTCGACGGGTTGGGATCCGTGTCACAAACTCGCATTTCGAACATTTAAACAAATAGTTCCGAGCCTTACGGAGGTGCACCCTACTCATGTGACCTTTCAAACTTTCTTGAGACTTGAAGGGATATTTGCAGGTGGAGCAGGTGCTCGCTTTGTACTTTTCATGCTTTTGCAGATGAGCCTCCATGTCGTCAATCCCGAACCAATCGTCACATATCTGACATCTTCCACCTGGTCCCGGAAACCGGCTGTTCCTGCCCGCCGCCTCATCCTCAGCATTCCCATTCCCACCCTCCGCCGGAGGAACATGATGACCTCCTTCTACAACTTCCTGTTCGGAAGAAGATGAGCTGCCTTTCTTCCCATTTTTGAGTTTTGTAGTACGGTGCTGCTGTCTTTCCCTTTTTTGCTTTCCCTGTCCGTTATGTTTCTTTGACCCTTTGACCTTTCTTTGAGTTGCTCCTCCGACTCCGACATGTGAAGAGTGTTCCAACTCGAGATGGGCGACCGCATTGGCATACTTGTTTGAACAGTCTGATCCACACAATTTGCATTTATATTTATACTTTCCACGGCCGCCTTTCATCTTAATCAAGCACTCGTCTATTTTGTGCTGGAGGACAAAACAAAGAAGTGAAGTTTAGTGAAGACAATATTTTGGCAAAAAGACTAAATGAAATTGTGGAATTTTGTGAACAATATTCTATATTTTCAATATTTTCTCAGCTTACTTGTTTTTCATGTTGAACCTTCCTGTAGTCCAGGATGGTGATGAAGTCGCATTTGTCGCATTCCCAGGAAAAGTTTCTCCGATCCTCATGCATCCGTTTCATATGTCCTGGAAGGGACTCGACTGACTTGGAGGGGAAGTTACAAATGTGGCATGTGCTACTTTTGGCCCTGATATGAGAGTTCAAGTGAGCTTCCATCTCTTCCTGGGAGTAATATTCACCGCATAGGTCACATTCACTTCCAGGAGGAGGGACTGGTTGAGTAGTGGTGGGGCTGCTGGTAATCCCCCTTTCCACTTTGCGGATAATCTGGATCCTTTTGTTGACTCCGAATTTTTCCATCAAGGACTCGTCCAATGTGACCTTCAACCTTTCTTTCAATTTCCGGAATTTCCGCCCTGGGTGACCACCACTTTTTCGTTCAACGTTGTCATCTTTATCATCCCGTTTTGGCATTACTTTTACCTCAGATTCCACGGATTCGCTAGAAATTCAAATAAAAAATACGTTAAAATTCATTTTATGAAACATCAGAAATAGAATGTTGAATGTACATTTTATTTTTAAACTTGGGTATTTTATATGAAAAAATACCTGTCAGATTGACTCTGCTCGTCATCAGTGTCATCAGTCTCCGCGGAAGGAACAAAAGGCGGGTCATCACGGTCGTCGGCCTCGTTCGCAGAAACTCCTCGGTCCTCCTCAGACTTCTCCCGCAGTTGGAGTTCATGTGCAATTGTAGCTTTCTCTAGATGTTCGAAAGTCGACGACTCCAATTTTTGCGGGTTCAGTTTAGGTGGTCTGCCTCGCCTGCGCTTTGGTTGACTAGGTTCTTCTGCAGGAGGAAGTTGACAAGTATTCCAAATCGGCAATGGTTCATTGTCATCATCTTCATCGAAACAGTCTTCATGATTGGTTTCTGGTACTTCCACTTTGACCACTTTCATATCTTTATTGTCTTCAGTGGCCATTTCTCCGGGAGGGTGGAAATCTACCATGATGGATTGTTTAGCAGATCTGTCTCGAACAAAATTTCTAATGTGATCTCGAGCCGTGATGATGACATCATCATCAACTGTCCTCCGTTTCCGGACGCCTCGTCGACCTTTAGTGTCTGGGCTACTACTACACTCCAAGATCCTCTTCTCTGCAGCCTTCACCAATCCTCCAATCTCCGCTTGACACTCGACGATTTTCTGATGAAGCTCGAAAACTTGGCGCACGAGTCGGGAACAAGAAGAAGGGTGGCATATTGAAAACCATTCTCCAGGACCCCTCCCCTCCAACCTCCCCAGCAGCCTGTGGCACTCCTCCTTTGGGATGTTGAGCACCCTCGTCAAAACAAAGTGTGACCACAAGTTGGAACTCAATGACCTGGGACAAGGACCACTACTACTCCCACCCCCTCGCCCCTTGCCCAACAACTCAAAACTTCCAAAAGAATCCAGTCCAACTCCGGCAGAACTGGAGCACAAGAGGCACTTATTTTCGAACCCGTCCTTCATGTCTGTCATCATCATCTGTGGTGAACTAGGAGGAGGACAATACAAAACAATTTTAACTAACGAAAGCAAGCAACATTAAAATTAATTAAGTCACAACAATTTTAAGTATAATTAATCATGCACTTAATTTTATTACTTACAAAATAAAAATACCTCCTGGCGCTCAGTCGCTGTCGGCTCGGCTGTGGTGTCACGATTCACACGATCATCACCACATCATCATCTCATGACAGAGTGGTGGCTATATGGATCAATCAGCTGATGTTTGTTTACCTACGCTGCGCACAGTGCACATGCGCGACATGCTAGTAGTGAATAACAGGAGATATAGGAAGGTTGGATGGATGATATATGAAAGGAAACTGCTCACGTTGGGCAAGCTCAAAAAAATGTTGGCGAGTGGCAAGTGGGAACACAGAAAAAAATTGCTTGAAATTACTTAATTAAATTTGTTAATATCAAATATCAACCGTCCGTAATAACCGTGTTGGTATGGTTGAATTAATTTAATTTATTGAATGAATTGATTGAATGATTGAATTTAAGCAAGACACACCACCCACACACGTTTAAAAACCAACATTAAATTATTTAAATTTCATTGGTTTATGTAATTATTTGAAAGTATTTTGTGTACTTTAATTCTTCTTGTCTAATAATTCTAATTTATTTGCTGCCTACTTTTTTGTCCAATTATTGTGTCAAATTTTTGTCAATACTACAGCATTAATATTACATATGACATAAAATTAATATATCATCATCATCAATCATCACCACCTGTTTCTACCTGCATATCTATCTATTCCTCTCTATTGACTCTCTCTCTCTCCCTTATTTTTTGCACTCATTCCTGATTCTCACGTGACGTTCACTCTGAGCGAGAGAGGGATAACTCTGCTCTGTTCAAAAGATTCTCCTCACCTCATTCTCCTCTGTTGTCATATTTGACTTGACTTATTGACGTCGACATTTATGAATGCACCTCACCTCCTCAGTGTGCAGTGACTCACAATCACAACTTACCCGAACATACCCCCAGCTCATTAAATTTTGGTTAAAAATGTTATATAAATCGTACTCACAGCTGTGGTGAGTGAGAGTTTAAAAATAAACTCAAAACAATTGTGCGGAAAGTATAAGTTGTAATAAGTGGTAGACTAATGAATGAAAAAGAAATTATATTGCTCCCAAATGATTTTATAATTTTATTTTTTTTTGGAAATTTTTGTGATTTTTGGGAAACATCACAATATTTTGACCAACAATATTTGATCATACGTGTCAGTCAGGTAGCGTAGGATGTACATAGAGTATTGGATCTTTAAATCTTGGATTTGTGAATTGAATTACAAAATTATTTAAATTATGATTGTGTTTAATGAAAATTAAATAAATGTCTTTGTTGAAAGGGAATTAGGGAATCAATTTTTTTGCAAAAAGAATCCACGGTTGTTCACAGGATATCGATAAATCGCGACAATTATTATGTGGAGCTTCAATGTGTTCGATGTCAATCGCGAGGAGCATCCGATGATGAATTATGTGGTAATAATAATTTAGTTTATTTATATCATAAACATTTGTCAACAAAACTAATTTCAAAAAGTTAATCTCCTCCACCTCCACTTCACTCGTTTTTTTTTTTAGATTTTGGAAAACCTGCTCCACGTTCTTAGTTTCGCCGAGGTTAGCAATTTCCGGCTGGTCTGTAGACACTGGAACGACATCGCGTTGCCCGTGTGGCTGAGAAAGGGGCCGCCGATAACCTTAAAAGCTCCAGAGAGGCTTTTCAAGTACCTTCAGGAGGTACACGACGATGACGATAGCTCGGCGGACGACTCCGACAGTGACAGTGGTCACGGTGGTGAGGGCTTGCTGCGGGGGTTAAAGAAGTATCCCAAGTTTGAACTACTTTCCACGGAGGAGAAGGAGGAGGGACAGGAGGAGGAACCCTATCCGACTCAACTTTTCGAACAATTTTGGAACTTCTGTGGCCCTTGGCTGACGCACCTCAAACTGAACAACTTGACCTTTCCGGACGCTGCCACATTCGAGAATATCCTGGTTTGCCAATTCACGCCAAACTTGGTGGCTCTGGAACTGGAGGCGCCCAAGGTGTCCGGGCTCGATAAAAGCGATTCATTGCTACATTCCTGGATTCCACAAGAGAGAAGAGGCACAAAATTAAGGGAGTTGAAATTCGTAATTAAGCCAGGTAGCCTTGACTTGTTGAGTATTGTCGACTGGAAAGCCCTTCTGAGTCACCATTCCAATCTTACTGTGAGTTTGAAACCAACAATTAACTCGGATTGTCAAGTTGCGTAATTTTTTTTTGTAATATTATATTATTTTATTATATATATTTCAGGATTTAGCTATGACACGAATATCCCCCGGTCCTCCCATACTGGATCCAATTCTTGGTGCCATCACGGAAATAAGGCGAAACGACAAAACAAAATTGGAGTTGAAGTGCCTCAAGTGTCTCGTGAATGGGTTAGTAATAACAATATACATTCATGATATATTTTCAGTTATTAATTATTGCAAAGTTATTAATTGGCCATACTTTTTATTCTTTTCGCTACTAGCAATCTACCAAAGTCATTTCCACAAGCACTACTAGCGACGCAGCTAAAGCTCGAGGACCTACAGATTATAGTCGATAGCGGATCCCCCGAGGGGCTAATTCATGAAGTGTTGCCTCTTTACTCGAAAACTCTGACCAAACTTGGTCTTTATATATTTGAGTCGCTGAGAACCTCCCCATTTGCTGGGTTGAGCCAGCTTCAGCAACTCATTTTGGCTGGTTATCCGATGAGAAATTTGTTGTTTTTAAAGGACCTCCCGAACCTTCATGTACTCAAGTTAGGTCGGTTCAGTCCGGCTGGTCCTCCTCCGGGAAATATCATTGCAGCAACACAGGCGGAGCTGGAGGTGGTTGGTGATGATGGATGTGGAGGTGGTGAAGCCGCCCCAATAATATTATCATTTCCATCTATGCGAGTATTTGAATGTCAATATTGTGTTGAGTGGACCACTGAGGATATCATCAGATTAGCGGGATGGATGCCTAATCTCACCCATTTGGGAATAGTTTTGGAAGCAGTCACCTTCCGGCAGGTGTGTCACTCCTTGCCTGGTCTGATGCACCTTGCTGTTTTCACATCGGAGGATGAAAGGAATTCGCCCTCGGATCAATGGATTCTTAGCACAGGTGTGGATGAGGAGGACAATGTCAGCTTACAGCCAATCATAACGAGTTTACAAAGTACGCAGCGTTATGGTTGACAAGACTTTTTTTTTGGAAATCCAGTAATCATAGGATGGAAATATTGCTGGTTTACTACTACTGATTTTTTTTCGTTTTCAGATTTAAAAAGTTTTGAAATCACTCACCTTCCATGGCGGCACTCTACCTTGAGCGACGCCTTTTCGACAGATTCAGTGCTTCATGGAATTCTGAGGCTCAGTTCCCTCGAAAAGCTTGTCATTAAGGTGGAGAAGGTTAGAAAGAAAGTTTTGGAGAGAATAAAAGTATAATGTAATAATTATAATAATAATTGCAGTTGAAGGATAACATTTTGTATTTAATGACGATAATTTTTAACACAGATGAATGATCAAGTCAAGGAACTTATTTTGTCAAAGCTTCCCTTTGCGAAAATATATACAAAGGGTTCTGCGGAGGATTCTTCTGTGGAGTGAGTACTTCCTAATACGTATGTGGTCACAATTTATGGACATGGGGACTCTGTGTATGGATTCAAGTTCAATTCAAATTCCAAAATCTAAAATCATCATATAGGTAACAAAAATATGATATTTGTACTGATTTTTAATATAATACAATACACCCAAAAATATAGTATGCAACGCCAGTGTGTAAAACTGTCACACACAACAAACTATAAATGTACTGAGTTTTGATATATTTATGATTTATGATTAACGATTTTTTCCAAAGTCAATTATTATATCTTGTGGTGGCCATCTCTTGGTTGCTCATTCAGGGAAAGAATTTTGGTTATTATTAAAAATACTAATCCACTAATTGAAATGTTGTGTTACTTCATGTTATGTTATAATATATTAACTCAACACTAACTCACAATCATCATCATCCTTAAATTATTTTACTCCATCGGTATAAATAAATAAAATAAATTGTCTAATTTTTTAAAGATATAAAGTAGCTACTACTACTACATAACATAGTAAGTATGCAGGAATAGGAAGCATTTTGGCTTCATGATATGTTCATGTGGTTGGTGGTGGGTCGACATATAATATTGACCTGGGCCAACCAGTAGGTTAGGAGGGGAGTGGGGGGGAGTCATGAGTCAGGTCCGTAAATATTTTTGATAGGAAAAAAATTAGGAAAAACAAACAAAAAATAGTTTTTATTTTTTATAGTTTTTTTCTTTTTTTAAATCACTAGTCCCCATGTTTTGTTAAAATTAATTAACTCTATAAAATAAAATATAGCATCATGTTCTAAGACAGAATGAAAGAATTGACCCAAACACCAAACAAAGCCGTAGATAGCATCATCATAAATCATAATAATATAACATCTCATTAATATCTCCTTCAATCATTAATCACCACCGCATCCCGTCTTTTTTTTGTTCCTCTGTCTAGTCATTTTGCCCAGAGTCCATTCCCCGCGAGAATGAATGATCTCTCAAAAGCAAAATGAAACACTTGTAAAAAAAATACATACATACCAAAACCCACACGCACGACATGCATACATGTTATTAAGTATTTTTCACGTGTCCTATTTCCTATGTATTTTTGTGTTGTGTTGTGATTTTTTGTGATATACCTATACGAATTTTTGGAATAATATATAGGTAGAGATTGCATACTAGTTTTTTCGGCTGTGTGAAACTTTCTGTTTCTCTGGTTCATTGAGTCACTCAAAAAAAAGTGTATATATTTTGTATGACGTTCAATTCAACAATTATTAAGCACCTTCACTGTTGACAATAAAAAAGTTGCGAAAATTTATAAAAACAATTGTTGAAGATAGTTAAGGAAGTGAGATTAATTTAATAGTTAATTAAGTACTACCACCAGTACTACCAGTGTTAATAGTTGGTAGTTTACTAGTTTCCTACCACCAACGTGTTTTCCATAACTCTCTCCTCCAACTGTTGGCTGTGTGAGTGAATGTTTAAATCGAAACAACAAAATGAACTCGTGATCATCATCATCATGTTTGCTGAATTGACATTTGAGGTGGTTTGTTTAACATTACATTAATTATTATATGCTTCTATACTTTTAACCACCCTCTCCTCAACAATAACTCCTCCTCTTACTACTTTAACTGCTAATAATGTAGAAACTTTGAGCTTGTGGTGTGGCTAATTTCATAGTTTTAGAGAAATTCCTGCAAATACGTATAGGTAGGTACTAATTTATTATCAAAATACTTATACATTTTACATGAATAGTCCTTTTATATATTTTTGACTTTTAAAATGACTTGTGACAAGACAACGCATTATTATTATTATGAATGAACATTATTCCACATTTGTTTTTGGTTTAAAAGTACGGTGGTACACAGTTCCACACACAATAAAAGTCACATCGCAGGTGAAGGAGTCAGTCAGAGGTGGCCACCCAAAAATAGTACCCTTTTTCTGGTGTCTGGCTGGATTGAATTTTATTTTTAAACTTTCCACATTTGGGTACCTAACCTACTAAAAAAATCCTAAAATAGGTAGCAGAAGAGCAGGAAGGAATATTATTTTTTTTTAGTAATACACGGTAAAAACAGCAGTGGCAGGACGTTCTGGCTCACAAAAAATAAAACAATAGGATTTATATGATATGTTTCCCTTCTCTTCACTACACTCCACTCAATCACCCGACCCCCTCCATTCATAAAAATATATACTGCTCTTTTGTGGGTACTTAACTTCTTGTGCTTCGCTTGTGGTTAAGTCCCGCATATATGCACATGACGAACGACGAACAGGAATGAATGATCAAGTGAGTACCTAAAAAAGTAAAAAAAAACCAAGAATTGCTGAGAGAGTGAGGGTGAATGAATGAGAATGAATAGTGGCATTTATTTTTTAGCATTGCAATTGCACTTTTTAGTTAGCCCCCAGCCTGAGCAGCCAGCAGTAGAGGAGTTCAGTTTTTTAATTTATTTACCCTTCAAACAAAGCTCTCTCCACCGACCGACTCGTGATTCTTCGAGTGAAATATTTTTTGTACTAAATAATTTTGTAATTTAAAAATATATACATATTTTTAAAAAAATAATTTTTTAACAGATTTGCAATTAGTAGTGTCAGCATTTAGAAAATAAAAGCTATTATTATTAATTAATTACAGAAAGAAGGATTATTTTGCCGTGTGCCGTGTCTTGGCTCCCACCAGCCAGCCGCAACCAACCAGTGCAAACTAGTTTTAGTTTCTCAGGATGAACAACCCAGCAAGTTCCCGACCGTCATCATTTCAGCATCCCCTTCTCAATCCTGATGTAAGTTTTAAATTGCGAATAATATCTCTGAATAACAAATTTTTATTAATGTTGGTGTTATTTATTGGCATGCTTTCTTTTTAAATAGACCTTGTCCACCTTTTTCGAACACGTCTCAGCCGAGGACCTTCCCTCATGTCGTCTTGTGTGCAAACTCTGGGAGACCGCCTCCCGCACCGAGTGGCGCTCTCGAGCTACCCTCGTCATTTACGGGGAATGCAACCGGATTGGAAGGCCAAATGAGTCCTACAGAGCCACCAAGAAGAAACCTGACGACCGACTGACCCTCCACAAATTTCTCAGCCTTTCCGCAAGTTCTTCGGGGGAGTCAGAGCGTGAACTGAGGAGCAAGCCATTCCAAAGAGTTGCCCTCCTGGAGGGAAACGGAGGAGCCCGAGCCCAAGCCACATTTTTTGCCAAGTACGGAGTCCACATCAAGCGGTTGCGCCTCACAAGATGTGAAGATTGGGCGGGCCCGGCGTTTAAGAACTTACTCCTTCGACGCACTCCCAATCTGGAGGTGCTGACGGTGGAGGGGACGTGGCCCGAAAAGCGAGAATTCCATCATCATCATCATGATTCTTCTTCTGTTGTTGCTCCACCGACGAAAAAAGGATTCCCGAAGCATGAAAATCTGCAAATTTTCCATGTCAACTTGTTTGATACTAGTAGAGAAGGATACTCCCTGGACTTTGGCTTCTGGCTCAAGCATTTCCCTAATATTCATGTAATTTTTATATGGATGGACACCACTTATTGAGCGACCAGAAAAGTAATGAAATTTCTTCTTTTTTTTTTGCTCCACAGACTTTGAAAGTACGTGCCCTGGATGACGTCGGACACATCATGAGAGGTCAGCCATTTTCGCGAATGGAAGACATGCTCAAGGGGATTGCCGAGGTGCGGGAAGAGTGTCCCAACGAGCTCAACATTTGTCATTTGGACATCATGGATGCGTAAGAAGAGTAATTCAGTGGCTTCATCAGGCTTTCTTCCATATGGTTTCATTTTTGTTAATTGATTTTCGAACTTTTTTTTAAAATAAAAACTAGATTGCTCGGAGCCATGCGAAATATTTCACCATTCGTGCCTCTCTTCCAAAGAGCGAATCTCCCCCTCAAAACTTTGAAAATCGACTTGGGTTTCGAAACGGAAGAGCTTGCAGTTCAGCAACTACTCCAAGTTCACTCCTCCACCCTGGAAACTTTGACTTGCTACAAGGGCCAGTTGTCCGGCGGCTACAACAACTTTCTGGGCGGCGGCGATGATGATGATGATGATGTTCAATTTCCAGTTCTGAAGGAAATTGTGCTAAGCGGCGCCGTCGCAGCCAATTTCAACTTTTTGCGGAGCACTCCAAACCTTCGGATTTTGAAGCATTATGAGGAGAAAATGAAAACATGGCCTTATCGCCGGATTGGCATGAGCCAGGATTTGGGGCACGGCTTCAACATTGAGTCCACAACAGAGCCCAGTTTGGGCTTGGGCGGCGGCATCCGACTGGAGCAGATGAGCAAGTTGCGAGGCGAGTTTAACATTGAGAGCCCGACCTGGTTTGCCAAATTAGGGAAGTGGATGCCCAACTTGGAGAAGCTTCAAGTGCCCCTCAACAAGGAGACCTTTCCGGTGGTGTGCTCCTCCTGGGGGAGTTCCTTGCGCCACCTGACCATTCCATCCGGGGGGGCTGACGCTCATCATGACGCTGACGCTGCTCCATCCCAGGTGGACGATTTAACAATTACTGGCCTCCCAAGAGGGTGGAGGAAACGGGCACGGGATGAGGATGATAATAATAAGGATGATCAGGAACGGGAAATGAAGGATCGACCAGGGAATATCACCAACTTGAAAGGTTTGATGGGAATTATTAATTTTTTGCTGTTGGTCTTGTGCTAGCAATCGCAATTTAAATCTAAATCTAGTTTTCTAAATACTTATGTCTTTCTGTTTTAATAGTTTTGGAAAGATTCGAGGATAGAAGAGTTGGAAGTAAGTGCCTGTCCAACCACTCCATTCGTGAGGGCTTTCTCCACCTACCCCACCTGCAAACCATACGCGTCATCAACGTGCCTTCTGAGGAGGTTAGGAACAATAAGTTTCGCGATTAATTAATTGCATGGAAAAGTCAATAAATAAATTTAAATGGATTTTATTTTTTAAAAGGATTTTTTTATTATTATTTGTTAGGTGAATATATCTTCCTCAAATCAGTTCAGGCTGATTGAAAACAACGTCGCAATACAATTCAAAAAGGGAAAAGGAAGTCAGTAGTGAATTGAATTGATATATATCTTCCTCAAATCAGTTCAGGCTGATTGAAAACAACGTCGCAATACAATTCAAAAAGGGAAAAGGAAGTCAGTAGTGAATTGAATTATGTGGAAACAAAATTGACAGCGATGCACCATGTATATAAACTATACAAATAATATTTAATTTAGTAATTTTTACACAATTTTTCAAACTCAAAATGAGAATCTTAAGAATATCTACAATTTCTATTATGTAAAAAAATTATTATGCATGCATATAAAATATAAATGTGATATGAATATAAATCTCTAAATCTCAAAAAACATTGAGAATAGTTTAGTTTCTCTACAACGAATAGTAGGGCAAGGGCAAAAAGCATATAATGCAATCAATCATAGTCTGCAGATAATAGTAATTTAATGTGGCTATGACCAAATTATTTCATTGTTTTATTTTATTATTGTAATATAAACTTATGGGTATTGTTATGTTATTTATTTCAGTTTTTGAAATAAAGATATAATGAGTGAAGATACTAACTCACTCACAGTTGACAACTTGCGTTTTTATGATTATGTAAGAAGCCTGTACAATGTATTTTCCATTTTGCTTTGGTTTACATACGTATGTATAAAAGACGTGGAATCAAAATGACGGGATTTTTGGGCTGACGACACCTATTCATTTTACATGAGCTTAAGAAGGAATAATATATTCCATCCACATTTTCGCCATCAAAAATCCGATAATTAGTCGTGTTTTATTTTGTCTGGCCGTGTTCCATCTCGACAAATTCTCATGTCAGGCTTGACTTGACGTAGGAAACAACTTTTATTATTACAATTTTGCTTTTCCTAACATTTCATAGCGTTTACAGCTGCTGCATATTTCGGGTTTTTTTAATAATTAATAAAAAAAATTACCGCGTCGCTGTGAAGTGCGATGAAATAATATTTCGTAAACCAGCCCGAAGGATTGTTAGGTAAACACCGACAGCACAATTCATTTCGCATGCATAATGTCGCGTCGCGACCGATGACACGAAAAACTGTGTTTGCATGGCCTTGCCTGACTGATGTGTCAACCTACTGAAATTTTTGTATTGCAAATTAAATCACCTTTTTTATTCCAGGCTTTCTCCGAACATTCCAGCCAGACTGGAAACCAGTTGAACAAGTATTGGACTATTTAATATTTAAATGTCATGAAATGGTAAAGAAGGTATGGATATGCGGTATACTAAAAGGATTTTGGTTATAGTTCAAGTTTCTGCTGACGGCATTTTCCATAGCACAACTTACTTGACCGTCGTCACAATTGTGATTCAAAGTTGGTGTGGCATTTATTTCGGCATTTCACAAAATGTCTGAAAGCATAGCAGCGAACTCACGTTGCCCCCTTTTAAATCTCCTCATAAAATCCCAAAAAGTGCTAGACATCTACGGGGATCTACCCTGGGCATGGAGTCAGACGGAGCGGAAATTTATTCTCAAGTCGGACAAAACCCTCAAGTTGCTCCACCTTAAATACCGTTATATCCTGGGATATTTGACTTGTTCAGTGCTCCAGGTAGTCTACAACTGGGACTCGCTTCCCGTTCAGAAGCAGCTCAAATGTGGATTCTACGCCGTTTCCTACATTGCTGGGGCCAGCCTGATGCGACAAATGACGCGCAACTGTAACGACGTGGTTGCCATTCTGAATGGAGTTCTGTGTCCGAAAATGAAAATCGGAGAAGGTAAGCCCCAGTAGGAACGGCTTAACGCCATACAGCACTCGCTCCCGCCAATCTCAAAACATCCTATGTATTTACATTGCGTACGGACTGACAGTTACAAACAATCGACTATTAGTTTTCACCAGTGTGTCAACTGATATTTTTGATCTATCAGCAATGATCACAATAAGTTAGTACATCAGAAATTGCTAAGTGCGTAATTATTGATCAAGTAGTGATGGATTAATCCACAATTTTAGTTGGTCATATGGTATACGTTAAATACCTGTCGGTCAAATCAGGATTCAGAAGCCGTTCAAAGTAAATATGATCTAATTTCCGGTGTAGGTCAAAGTTCATTAACTCATCTACAACGTCAATTGACGAAAATATTATGGTTATTAGAGCAAACTAAAATCATGATCATCGTGAATGCCGCTTCAGTAGTGTATGTTCTTAAATGATTTCCAGAAAGAATTTAACCTTTATGTTTAATATTACTAGAAAAGCAAAATAGTTCGAGAAAGGTCTCAGCAGCTCCGGCTCAGGCGGCTCATCCTCCCCCATTGACTTTCATCAAGCTGTTGACGATATCCGCATTTCTACTTCCGGTTCTGGGCCAAGTTTCATTCGCCCTTCGGCCATGTGCTCCATACGAGCCAGGATTCTTTTTGAATCCTCGATGTGATCCGAACAAGACTAAGACTTTGTCTGCAAAGAGGGGAATCAATCTTGGGGAGGGGCTTATCACAGGAGCGCTTCTCATCCTGAGATATCCCGTCTACTCCGGCTACCTAAATTGTCTAGTTACTCAAATGTTGCTGGCCCTTTGCGTTATGCCATTCTGCATTAGCAACAGTTTGGAGGAGACACAGCATTATGCAAATTGGGACAAAGCCATTTATTCATTCCGAGAAATCCAGATTCAAGCTGCTCACAACAACGTCGTCTTTTCCTCAAGCACCCTCATCATATTGGCGTTCTGTGTGCTCGAGGAAATCTTGGGGCTGTATGGAGCCGTCAATACGGAGTTGCCCCTGCCTGGGAAATTGGTGCTGGGCGTTGCTGGACTCGACTGTGGGCTGG
>JAANSN010004870.1:0-13829 GCA_036850665.1 Dicranocentrus wangi | reverse complement strand
AGAGAGAGAGAGAGATAAGGGACAATTGTGTGGCGAGTGCTACTGATAAGAAGGTAGTTGGGGGTTATAGTGGTAGTGAGTGAGGGAGGGTACTGGTGTAGTGATAGCGAGTAGCGAGGTAGAAAGATACGGTAAGAGGTGTGTAGATGGGCTTGTGGGAAGACTTGAATCACTTGACCTAGGCCAAAGGTCAACTGAATAAAACACCATATCTTGAAAGCAAATTACTTTAATGGAATTCTGACTTTGGAAATTGGTATATAATATTCTAAACTGAAGAATTGAATCACTTTTCAATTGCAATCAACTGATTAACTAATTATGATTAATTAATTGCTTAAATGGATTAAATGACGAATAGGTATGCGCATAGTTCAGGTGCTCATAGTTCTAGATTTTGTGCTCCCGTGATAGCGGAGGGAGAGCGATGACAGCATGATGCAAGTAAGTAGAACTTGGGCATTGGGCATCCCATGACATCGGTTTTTTATGTGACATTTAATATCTTGTTTGAGCTATAAGAAGCGGTGCGGTGGAGTGAAAGACTGTCAGTCGGAGTATGGATTGTGGATACACGTGATTTTTTTAAAACGCGTATTCAAGTGCTGAATGCACACTTTTGGTCGTCGTCCATGAGTTTCATTCCTCACCTCACACAATCTCACATTTAGATACTCGTCGCACACAGATCATATTATTATACCTAAGCCTTTATACCATAAAACCATGCTGTAAGATGCAAACCTACCATCATATGGACATACATATTTTTGTATAGAGACCTCAGACCTCACAATCAGAGAGCTTCATTCAAGCACACCAGTAAATGCGATATACCTAGTCTATTGATATAGCCGTTCTTCACAACAAGAGCATTTTTCACAGCATGCATGCACAGCACAGAGTAAAGCAGAGTTGTTACTACGAAAATTCCGTGAGCGAGCTGTGAACTTGTGTTGTATGTAAGCGTAATAATGTTGCATTTGTTTGCACTATGAAATAGGTAAGGTAGGTCGTTCTTGTGTTGGATTGGAGTATTTCCATCTAAAAAGCATTGCATCGTAGTTGCACATTCACATTCGTTGTTTATTCCATATTCCATATCCCTAATATGTTGAGTTAAGTACACGCTTTTTCATAGTATTTAGCATTCATATTTTTCAACGTTGCGTTTTGTGAGAAGAGCCAAAGAAAGAAAATACAGATTTTAGTTACAACATGCATCTCTGTATCCCTCTTTTGGGTTCGTTTTTTTTGTTAACAAAATTCGTCGTATTTCATTCGTTTCGTAGCATTACTCATTATTACACACAGGTATGATATGATAATAGTAATAAAAATGCCTTTCATTCAGCACACACCAAAAAAAGGTTTATCGACACGATGATACACAACAAGACAGATAAATATAGTCAAATATCTCAGCAAATGAACAGTTGCTGCAAGCCTAAAATCATAGTTCTGTATAATATGAAACGTGAGTGAGCGTGAGCAATTAAAGCTAAAACCCAACGTTTTTAGTTAACAGGTTGTTGTGAAACTGACTTACTTTAATGCGCAGTGGCTTATTTGTAGGCGAATCTATTATTGGAGTTTGCAGTTGGAGTGATTAATTATTACACAGTTCCTCCAGTAGTAATTAATTACGTAGGGACTCTGGATTTTAGACGACGGGCGTAAGTACTTCATTCATTAATTCATTGATTGATTGAGTTGATGGTCTTGCTAGTAAATGTTAATGTTGTCGTCGCACAGTCTGTGAACAGCTGCCTGAGCTGCCAAGGTAGTTGTCAATTTTTTCCTTTTTCCCTTGTATTTTTTTTTAAATCCTGTGGATTAATCAGGTGCTTGTCCACTTGTGTCACTTGGTCAGACAGAGCGAATAAATGTATATTATTATTCATTATTGAATTGTTTAGGCCAGAATAGTAACACTGACACTTGTAACATTTAATTGCAATTCCAGATATATAGTTGATGTTAAAAGGAAACCTTTGACACACGGACGGATCCCTAATTTTGTTTGAAGACTGTTAACCGTCGTGAGTCGCATCGTAATCGTACGGCATCCAAAATGCCTAGGTATAATAATGATGGACGGACTGCCAAATTTATTCACACCAGTGGAGGACGGGGTGGAGGTGGTGGTGGTGGAGGCGGGTTTCATGGAGGCAAAAAGTTTAATGGTAAGATATTACTTATTATAGAGAGCTACAGTTGCATGCTGTGTGTGCTTGAGGGACAAAAATTCAAACAGAAAGATGAAACACTAACTGAGAATGAATTAATTTCACAGACTTCAAGTTTACGTCGCAACAGAACCGGGGTATACAAAAGAAGCATAAAGGGCCCAAAGTATTTCAAAGATTAGATGAAGCTGGAGATGTTATAATGGGTGCTGGTATGGGCGAACCCCAGCCTGGAAGTTCTGGCCAGGGTGGCCATGGCCAGTAAGAAATGCATTATTTTAAATAGTTTGCAATAACTGAATTAAAGAATTTACTTAAAGCTAATTGAATGCATAGTATGCTAAAGTTTGTGGTTTTCTATTGCAGTCGTCGTAATAGGAAGGACCGGCAATGGAGAAATAAACTATCAAAAAATAAACACAACGATTTCATTTTTGGACCAACGTGGCACAAAGTTACGGTAAATTATAAATAACTGACTCTGAGTTGGGAAACCTAGTTTTCGGCAACAGTTTGAAAAACGAAGCAAGATGTGTAGCTAAACTTTACCTTTCGTTTTGCGTGTTTAGATTACAGATGGAACTTCATTCAACAGGGATATGGTTCTCTCTTCACTCATTTCATCATGTCGGATTCCATTTACTCCAATTGCGGTAATTTTATTATCAGTTTAATATTTACTCATATATATTTACTTTTAATGTCCTGTTATATTTATAATAACAATTTTGTTATTTTATTAGTACTCGATCGTGGGTACCAATACAGTGTTTTTCGTGGAGGAAAGAGGAATGGCGCAAGCTCTTGCAGAATGCAGTGGAAAAATAACTTTACCCGAAAATCAAAAATTGAATCTTAGAATACTTCCGTGCAACTCTCCACCCACAGCAAATTTTGATGTAACTTGTGAAACCAAAGTTAGAGGAGAGTTAGAAAGACGATACAATGGCCAACGTCAGACACTGTCCTTATGTGACTTTCTGATGAGTCCGGAATTAATTCGAGAATATTATCTACCTTTGAACCGGGGTAGCGTCGTAGTAAAACTTTTGAGCCTGGTTGAGCCCATGATAAACAATTTAGTTGGATTGGACTTATCAAATAATAAGCTTGTGAACTTGGAAGGATTTGGAACGCTACCTAAAAAAGCAGTATCCCTCAAGGCACTCAACTTGAGCAAGAATAAGGTAAGCGTGTGGACAGTGCTGCAGGCTGTTATGTATTGTGCGCTCTAATTAATAATCTGCTTTTAATTATTATTTATATTTTTTTACAGTTTCGAGAAATTCAGGTCCTTGATAAGCTTCATGGAATGCCAATAGTGGAAGTAATTCTTGAAGAGAATCCAGTCTGTAATAAGTATACAGAAAAGGACAAATACATCAGGTCATTTCTGGGAAAATCATAATATAACTTTCATAATTTTGCAATTGTAATTGACATTGTGTAATTGGCAGACTGGTTGTGCGTGGGGCAATTTAGTCACGCAGTTTTTCACCGAAAAAACTGGCAACAAATATGGAGTTGACTTAAATTTGGACGATATTCTGTCGAATGGAATATTAAATGATTCATTCGGAAACAATGATCATCATTATCAACTGCAACTGATGTTAAACTTTGAACGTTGAATGCCTACCTTTTACCAGTTTGCTGTAAAGCGTTTCATCTCGCCAACTTTGCTGTCTCAAATTTGCAGCTGTTGCGGCGTATTACAGTTTCAAAGGGGGTAAAGAGTAGCTTAGAGGCTCGCAAAATTTAAGGTTGTGGGGAAGTGACATTATTCTAGTAAATTCTAAATCCGAAATTGTGCACCTCTTGATGGTCATATATGAACTTTATCGAAGGTTAGACAGAATTTGCTTGGCTGTCATCATGGATGGGATGTTACTAATTGGTACCGGAAAATTGTAAAAGAAAAAAATGTGGAAGAAGATTGGGCTACGGTTGGAGTTGTTTGCGTTACCACTATGTGGAAACGGCTGACCTATTGGTCTCTGTTTGTATAAAGAATGACGACATTGTATCACGTTGTGCCACCGTATGCTTTGAAGCAGTTGTCGAGTTCCCATGATTGGGATACAAGACACTGACTGCCACCGTAATATCTACGTAGTCGTCACGTCATTGAGAGTTACCGAATATCGGTTAACACCAACATTCGTTCGTTCTTATAAACTACGCTACGAATCCGGTTTCCAAAATGTATTAGTCCCAGAATTACCCTCAGTCAAGTATTTGCACTTCAGTCTGATCATCATTCCGATTCTACTATAAAGTTATGATTGTCCATTGGTTGTACGTATTGTACGCTGTGTTTTTGTGTATTCGATGTATTATGTCATGCACTCAGACCTTGCAAGTGGGACCTCGAGTATCTGAAAAGGTCGGGTTACGTTTTACTCTCAGTCTCATTTCGTAAAACTCTAGCAATTGGTGAGATGCAATGGACGAATAGTAAATTGGATTGAAAGGATTCTGAAATAATTTATACATGTGATGTGTGTGAGAATTAGTCGACAGAATTTCAGAAAAAATTAAGAACATACTTGTGCGCTGAGTGAGAGCCAAAACTTCTTGATATTCTTGAATCGTGGAATTAAACGGCAGAAACTGCGACGCCTAAGGCCGGGTTTTGAAAAACATCCGGCGTTTGCGCTTTGATTTCTGTCTTTGATTTCAGATATCAGTTTGAAACGAGACCTCTGTCTTATTGTTCGCAGTGACGTGAGAAAGCGTTTTCCAAAAGTGACGAAACTTGTAAGTTTCTAAATTAAATATTCTGTTTAAGCCTATAATAATTTGATTGTGGTATTATATGAATGTGTAAAATTATCGACGTTTTTTATTCAAGGACAACGTGGACATTCCGCCTGCAATTACATTTGAAGTTGCAGAACCCTCAAGAATGCCAGAAGTGAGAGGATCATCCTTTTGCAATGAAGAAGCCAAGAAAGTTGTTTTGGCATTTTGGGAGCAGTTTGCATTGATATACGACTCAAATGACAGACAGCCTTTAATACAAGCGTATCATGAATCTGCAACGATGTCAATGATGGCATCGTATTCCCAACAAGGTCATGTTTCTCAGATGGATCCGAGCAAGAAGTACGAAGAAAAAAATAACAAGTTACATACCTATGCATTATACCATGTTAGCAAAATACTTATAAGAAGCGCCATTAACATTTTACAGGCTCAGTGTATACTTGGGAGATAGCCGAAATCTTCTTAGGAATCCTGATAAAACAAGAAAATACAAATTACTACGCCAAGGAAAACAGGAAATAGTTGAATTTTTACAGAAGCTTCCCAAAACAACTCATGACGCCAGTTCATGTGTAATTGATATGCCAGTAGCTGTGGTAAGAAATGACAGTATTATATATCCATTAAATTATATGCCATGCACATGCATCCGGACCTTGACATTATGCGTTTTTAACATTTTTCCAGGAAAACTTTATCTTGTTTAACGTCGCGGGCCTTATTAGAGAACGAGAAGAACGTAATCAGCCGATACGTTATTTTTCTCGAACCTTTACAGTTGTTCCGCAAAATGCTGGGTTTGTAATAGCCAATGAATTATTCTATATTACAACTGCAACACCAGAGCAAGTTAAGGTATAATACAAACTTAAAATGATTTTTATGTATTAATATTTATATTTTTATATATATTCATCTTAATACGACTTAACAAATTATTTTTATATCGTAGGGGGCGTTTAAACCAGCTGCTGTGCCTTCTGCCTCATCGACGGCATCGTCTGTAGTACCAGCTGCAACCCAAGGACCTAGTAATCTTGCCCCCGCTGCAGTCAACATTCCACCAACAGAGGAGCAACGTAGAATACTTCTAAGTAGTTTTGCACAGCAATCAGGAATGAACGAAGAGTGGTCAAGAAAGTAAGCAGACGTCAAACATTTTGCCAGTACATCGCCAATGAACTGACCAATTAATAATGCTACATATTTTGTTTACTCTACAGGTGCTTGGAAGAAAATGAATGGGATTTCAATAAAAGTGCGTTCGTATTTACCCAGCTAAAAGAACAAGGAAAGATACCACCTGAAGCATTTTCCAAGTAAAAGTTCAAGTGTTATAATAATGAGCAATAAATCACTGTTTTATTTCTTTTTAGATGAATATTATTGTTATAGATGTAGCTTGTATTTCGTTTAATCGCTACAAGCGAAATTCGCTCTAATGAAACTTTAATTATATATGTAGCCTGATTTTTATATTAGTAGAATAAAAAATCTTGGTGTTATTTTACCGTGATAAAACTCGTACAGAGTATTTACTTAAAATGAGCATACATAAGGCGGGATTACGATTAAAAACTCTCCTGCGTATTAGATATAACATAAATACATGACAGATAATTTCCTTCATAAAGTCAACAATTTGGCGAGTTATTGAAAAGTGTATGTGTATTATTTCCGGCTGTCCTCTGAAAGCGCTAAGCTGAAATCACTTGGTTGCATTCCTCTTCATTCTCGCTATCCGGATACTCTTGCTCCATGACATACTGCTGATGTCTAAAAGCAACAAAACTGAGCTCTCCGGGAATATGCCTTAAATTTGTATTCAGTTGGGTATCCAGCCCAGGGTTTTCAATCTTCTTTACTACAGCAGTTCCATTGGCAGTCTTTCGAATTATCACAGCAGTGCCACAAACCCTTGACGCTCGTGTAGTAACCGTTCCTATTTGAAGAAGACAGGACACTTCAATTCGAAGTCGCTTCTGGATCCCACCGCCAGGAAGAAGTACGGTTTCAATTTCCACCTAAAATGTATTAAAATTGAAATCAGAAGAATGTCTCAGCTTCTTGCGGAGTGAAGCAAGAAAGAATGTTAATCATGACAAATGGAGTTTAACCTGAGGAATCGTTGCTTTTCTGACAACAGCGACGCCAAGTTCATCTTCGCCTGCTAAGATACGGAACCGATGTCCTTCAAACACAGCCTTCGGGGTAAATCCGAACCCTTCAGGATAACTGTCACTCCAAAAGTAATTTCCATTCGAGTTTCTGTTTTCAGATTCGAAAGTGAATTTTTTGCCATATCCCCTCCCTAAACTCAAAAGCTTTAGGGCTTTTCCTCCAAACAATGCATTTTTAGCATGGGCAGGTCTTACGATATAGTGGAACCCTGGCACAATGCGTTTATCCACGTAGGTACCTATCAAATAACAAATGTACAATTACTCTTGTCGCAAACCCACATCGGTATATAAAGTACATACACTTTTAGCAATTTCTTCGTAAGAAATTACTAAATATCCACGTGTGTTTTCATACATGCATATTCGCAAAGCATGTGTCGTTTCTTCTCAAATCCCTAGCGTAATCTTACAACAACCATACATCTGGCAACTGGCAAGTGGCTAAAGACTCATTTTTACAATCTCTGCTTGCTCTCTTTGTTCGATCGAATACCAAAAAAGTAACATTTAAAAATAATAGTCGAAACGTTACATTAAATTAAGGGAGTTAAATGAGTAGTTTGGCTTGGCTAATTACAAGAGACTATTTTGATTCGTGAGGATGTTCAAGGTTACACGACATTTAGTTCCTGGTTAGTCCAGCGACCATTCCCGATTCCATCAATTTCTTCTAGATATCGTTTGATTTTTTAAATAGGCATACGTTTTATCCTCTTAGGTGATCTTAAACTCATCATAATGCTTCTAATCGTAAGAACCGGCACACAAGGATCATAATCATCATAAACAAGGATCGAGTTGTTAGAAACGACCCTGCCTCTCATTGAAACACAAACCATATCCAGAGAAACTGGTCACCGACCACAAATATCAATGAGGTTGATGTGTCACATCGGATGACGCAACATTTTTAAGACACGAGGAGCTTGCTCAAAAGTTGTAAGTATCTTACATCTTAGCTACATATATCTGCATATTATGCAGCTTATGAGAAATCCTTACCAATAACTGGAAATTCGTGATTTAGTAATCCACTGATTGTGTACGTAACAGGGACGTCCTCGCCAGATACAGTAATCCTACGCGTATGAGAGTCTACACCCGGCATTAATGTAACGAATCCTTTATTTGCCTTTGAATGACTTATGCTACAGTTCATTATTCGAATTAAAGTTGCAGCGCCCTGTCGTGTGGTCTTTGACGAAATAGCAATCCCACTGATGCATTCATCAGACACAAATCCACACAAAGATTCAATCTAAAATTGAAAGTAGCACAAGTTGTTAATACTATATCTGTTCTTAAAATATAGCTGCAAATTACCTCAAATAGGCAAATCTAGTTACCTTGCATTTTAGTGAAACCACCACCCACTTTTCAATAGTTCCATCCGGCCAAAGCAAATGTGACTGCTCCTTTTGAGGCTCCTATGATTAGTAGCACATAAAGCACATAATAATATATAAATTTGGAAATTTTAATTTGGAAATAATGTCAATTTTGAGAGGAACCCATCCCTAATTAATGTATAATTGTATAATCGTATTGCAATTTGTGATAATGCAAATTAAGATATCACGTCTCAAAATGCCCCACACAGCATCCATATTAACATTTTTTTCTTTTTTGTCAATTTCTTAATGGTCTTCCACTGGTTTGTTTCTAACTCACTTTGTTGCAGGTCACTTCGCAGGTCCCTATCCGCTTGTGATGAGCGTCATAAATAGTAAACTTATCGCCAGTGTCAACAACAGATAATTCGAATCCAAACCCTTCCGGTCTTGAGTCGCTCCAAAAGTAATTCCTAAAATGCGTAATAGGATAAACGTAGATGCATATTATTGTGCAAATGAATCCGGTAAAGATAGACTGTGATTTTAAGATGGAAACTTGGAAACTTACTCATTTCCATTCTTTTCTCCGCTGTCGGCTTTAAATGTTATTCGCTTTCCATACCCTTGTCCAATGCTGAGTAGTTGCAAAGCTCTTCCATTATACAAATACTTGGAAGTGCTCAAAGGTCTCACCCTTTACAAATATGTACGTACTTCGGTATAATTATGTAGTTGCATTTTTGTGAAGGTATACATCAATCAACCTACTATTGGCTTCTGCATGCCATTTTACTATGCATGCTAATAATTTTACCTGTAAGAGTACCCTGGAACGATGCGAGGATGCACAATAACCCCAACAACTGGAAACTCGTGGTCACGTAGGTTTTCTACGCGATAAACGGCTGGAAGGTCGTCTGTTACAACGGTGGCAGTTCTTGTTCTTATTCTGTTAAATGTTTGCCTCTTCGCTGCAAGATGACTTACATGCGCGGTTGTTGGTCTTGGATTCGGAGTTGGTACCGGAGGCATCTTTGCTTTGATTTACTGTTATCGTAAAAGAGAATTTTCAGAAATCTAAAAGTAATTCAACTTTCCGAAGTATATGCAAAATGCGCTTTCTCTCTGTAATGAATGAATGAAACAATAAAAAATGGTTCAAATTACCGTACACACTCCTTTGGATGAGTTATAGCTGGCAAACAAGAAAACGACGCACACGTTTATTATTTTATCTTTGAACTCCAAATGGACAGTCCAAATTTCGTCGTCGTTAGCCTATCATGTTTAGAACAAAACTAAACTCTTCCAGTAAGAAGAAGTGAGCTCTCATATTTCCAGTTCAAGGGTTTGCCCTCGCCTTTATTCTTATTCTTGCATATGTAAGCTCAATTCGATGTCATATAATAGGCATGCTCATCATAATTTTTGCCATGCTATACTTTACAATGCGACAAAATACATTGATGTCATTATATCATAGCTGAACACTGTTCCACCATCACATCCAAAGTTTCATATGGTAAGAATCCATATTCCATATTATTATGTAAGTTTACGTGTTCTGCCTTCAGTTAGTTGACGTAATCTTGAACGGCATGCAACAGAAGATCTCAAAGACGACGGTATTTTATCTATTGTCTAATATTTGTACTTATCACTGCTTCTTCGTCATGCTTCTCGTTTCATACTTTCAGTACGTTAAAGATCCATATAAATATGTACTCTTTTTAAATAACTCTTGTACTCTCCTCGTTCTAAGTACACACTCAACACATGCATTTGTCAAACAGATTTGTCGTCAGTATCATTTATTTCGTAGCCGATTTGGTAATGCAATAGAAAAATAAAAAGATTATGAACATTTACGAACAAAAACAGATAATGCCAGCTATTAAAAATTTATCGTCAGCCTTCAATCAAATAAACTTATCGTTCACTGCGGAACGAAACAAAATCTTCGAAAGAGTTTGACGTGGTTGCATGCATGCGCTTTATTAATCAACTTTACAAAAATAAGGTTTAGTGTGCATTCAAAGAAATGTGAAAGAAGCATTAACTCACAGTAGTATTGTATGCGACCCAAATTATATACACACTGAATTTTAGGTCCTGTAAGTAATACTCGGTCGGTAAAACATTAGACATAACATAAAACTAGAAATGACAAATATCTCAAATGCTCAAGAAGATAATACATTAAAGTACATATGCACACTTGCCCGTAAATTTTTTATTGGTCTAATTATTTCGTTCCCATTTTCAGTCGATTTGAATACTTATGGTGTGCGTGGGTGGATGGCATGAAGCACTTAATCGTTTCTTGGCTTCCTATAAAGATGTTCATCAATCGTCTTACTGTCAACGATTTAGAGAGACATTAGTGGATTTTCGGCACGAACATGCTTGTATTTTGGCGATGACGATAACGATGTTAAAAATAGTAGCCAGTACCTCTTAAAGTCAACAAAACATGCAAATTCGTGATAGATCATTAAAAGTTCATATGAAAAGCTACTGAAAAGAAGGTTGAAGACGCATGGTTGCTTGTTCGGTTCACTCCTATAAATGACGATTTGTTCTCACAAAATCATATCATAAAGCTTAAATCACAATCACATGATGTAATATTACGGAAAATAGTAGCGCTGACAAACAGGTTAAGCAACTTGTCACAGTTGTCATTCTTAAACTCGCAGATAAACTATCAGGAAAAGACATTAACAAGTATGCCTTCATCGCCTTCAATTCAGCTAGTTTCTGTTGCAGCTTCAGCTCAGAAAATCATTTTAGTGCTAGTTGTTGGGTTCAAAGTTGAAATGTGATTACGCACAAGCTGATATACCTACTCGTGATTGATGAGATTATGGGAATAGAGAAAGAAAAAGTCATGGGAATCAATCTGACCGATATCGATTATATTTTCGAAGGACTAATTGTAAGTATTTAGGAAAGACGTAATAAAAATATATTCAGCAAAAAGTTTAACACAAGATCCACATCTTGATCTTATTCTACATTGAAGCAACAATTATTATATTACATTTTACTCTGTGCATTACATTACATTTGCTGGAGAAATTGGTCCTTGCATAAATGCATACTCTTAATCTTGTTAGAACAAAGAAATTGGTTCATAAAACCAAACGCTCCAATAAGTAACATGCGTGTAGCAATCATCGGCTGATCGGCTGCAGATACATGACATGCGTAAAACAGAAATGCCAATTACATATATAAGCTTAATAACCTTATAATAACCTTGCATAATAGAAGATTTGCATTGGATTAAATGGTACACAACTTGGCAATTATCATGTGCCATGAGGACATGGTACAACAGGACAAAAAGACAACGGGAGTGGGTATACAATATCTGTCCCGTGTATTTGCGCGATAGCACCCATATACGGTTCATCCGATTTACGCCAAACTGGACGTACATATTTACTAGGTAATTAAGACCCTATTGATTTTGGGCCAAATCGGTCAAAGGTCAATCAAACAAAGTAAAATGACGCTGAGATGAAATGAAAAACTTGACCTCGGTCAGACTGAGGTCCATCCAACAAAATGCAGTATATCCTAGGCTAATACATTTATTGAATTCTTACAACGTCAAAGGATCATACATGTACATAAACAACGTGTAGGAATTACCAATTAACAGCAGCGCCAGCGTCGTCCTCGTCAGTCAGTGCGAGATTTGCCACAAGCGTTTCGCAACAAAAGGGTACATTTCACTAAGGCCAAGCGTTACAATTCTCCCCACAAGCACATATCTACCTACACCTCTCATTATCACTATATCTATCACTACTTCGACTTCTTTATCAGCAGCATTCAACACAATCCCTTATCTCTCTCTCTCTCTACATAGCCCCTTCTTCTTCCGTAAATCTGGATAAACTCGGGGAAATATTTTTCCTAGGAATAATCCTGTCCGTCCTTCGCTTTTTTTTGCCGGACAAGTTTTTTAGCACGCAGATAACAGATAGTAGTGGCAGTAGCGCACCCTCTTCTAAATGTTATATGAAACGATATATACTAGTGTGTCAGATGCCCGACCTGCCCGGCAAAAAAGGCAATGGACGGACACGGATTGTGAAATCCCCTGAGATGGTAAATCCGTCTTCGGATTTCCAGAAGAGGGAGGTACTATGTAGAGGCAGTGAGTTGAGTGCAGAAAGTGTCAAGAATCAAGAATCGGTTGTTGATAACATCTAGAAAATGGTACGCTACTGCCACCATTATCTTTATAAGCCTGCCAAACTTGCCCGGGAAAAAAGCGGAGGACGGACAGGGATTCCCCATCGGAAAAATATTCCACGAGTTTATCCAGATTTACGGAAGAAGTAGGTACTATGTAGAGAGAGAAATAAGGGACCATTGTGTGGCGAGCGCTGCTGGTAAGGAGGTAGTTGCGGATAAAGGGGGTGCATTTGATAAAGTCCGAACATAAAAAGTGCCAGTCAACAATCGGTCGCTGATAACATCTAGAAAAGGGTGCGCTACTGCCACTACTATCTGTTATCTGCCTGCCTGTCTGCCCGGCCAAACTTGCCCGGCAAAAAAAGCGGAGGACGGACAGGAATGTTCTCCGAGACAATATTTGTTCTCGAGAACATCCAGATTTACGGAAGAAGTAGGTGCTATAAATAGAGAGAGAGAGAGAGATAAGGGACTATTGTGTGGAGAGTGCAGAAAGGGTTGCCGATAAGGGGGTAGATAGATAGTCGCTGATAAGAAACATTGCCAAGACCCTTGAACGAGCTTTGGAGCATGCAAGGTAAGGAGGTAATGGGCGATATAGTGGTAGTGACGTGTATGGGCTTGCTTGGAAGAATTGAATCACTTGGACTAGGCCAAATGTCAACTGACTAAAACACCAAATCTTGAAAGCAAATTACAATAAATAGTTGATTAAATGATGTATTTGGATGGACATCAAGGCACATCTCGAATCTGATTACAGATTGTATTATATAGTAATGCTGGTTTGTCTGATGGTCTCACATTTCCCCATTTGTAATACAGAAAAATCGGTAGGATTACACCTATCAGGTAAATCCGAGTTTAATTACCTATAATATCCGAGTGATATAGATTGAAAGAATTTGCCACGATACAAGCAATATGTTGCTGTTACCAGCTGCCAGGTACCACACCACCCACACTTCTCATAATTAGTTACCTGTCAGAGTTATACTCTCGTCAAGTCGAATTAGTTTGACAAGTATTTCAAGATTACATGATTTGATACTGATCCTGAGTGGTTGTGGTTGCAATTTGTCTGCTTGAGATGCATGTTTTGATAAAATACTCAGCACAGCATACAATGCATCTCAAATGCG
>JAANSN010004869.1:0-13831 GCA_036850665.1 Dicranocentrus wangi | reverse complement strand
TCGGGGATCATGGAACCATCAGCATCATATTCATGGTCATTTTAATTAAACGGGCTTGTTGCACGTACGAGTATATGTAAATGAGTAAAACTATATCAGTACATAATCTTAAAAGCTTAACAATATTTAAAGTTTAAAATAAAACAAGTTTTTACAAGTTCTATTTCTTGGCTGAATGGATCTTTCAAAACATGGCATCGCAAAAAGTTTGCATCTAGTCCCTTTCTGAAAAGTGACAATTTAAAAATAAGATCTCATTCAAATTTCAAAAACGTAAATGGCAGTATTTACTACCTACACATTTTTTTACAAAAACCTTTATTCAGTATGATTTCATCTATTGTTGCTCCATGAATCTATTTGCTTCTCGGCTTAGTGCTACCAGGAATTTAGGAGCATAAAATCTATGGAAAATTCGCAAAAAATAAAAAGGTATCGTATGTTTACGCAGGTATTACTTGTATTATGACTTATATGCGTGCTCTTTCAAAATATGACAGAAACTATGCTTGTTAAATCTATGGCTCCGTCCGTCGGTTTATTTTACTGTTCTCTATCCTGGTGCTTTTGCAAATAGCGTTCTCGCGACTCTCTTTCAGTAACTCATAAAAATTGTGACAGATAAACCGGCAAAATACTAAAAGCACTTAAGTAATTTTTAACTTGAAGATAAATCTTTTGATGGTTCTCCCTATTTCAGAGATTTTACAACGGGACTTGTTGTTCCTCTTGCCTATTGCTTACATTTGAGCGTGATCTCTCCTCTCTTTCTCATAAGTACATTTCTCTTAAAAGGACATACTAGACTGCCGACTAAGAGGACATTATGAGATTATGACAATGATGGAGGACTGTTGTAAAGTCACGGCACGATCAATTGTAAATTACAATGCTAACGAGGAGTTTGGCAATGAACGAACGAAAATGTGAGAGCTGGGAAGCAAAGGGACAGGCTAGCATGTCAAAGCATGCAATATATTTATTACATATTACACACTGGAATATAACACATTCTGAATTCCCAAATCGATAGACGGACATATTTGTGAACACAGGAATTAAATGGAGCCAAATCGTACATTCGTCACCCCGTGGCTATGTTTGATTCATCTTCTTTGCAAATATATATACATACCTAGTCACAAAATGCAATATTTAAAAAACCCCAAGATACATCCATCTCTACATTACTTGCAGTAAACACGCAAAAATAAAAATAAGCTTCTACTTAGTTATTCTTTGATTAACTGTGACTGTCTCTGAGTTTTACTTAAGGTTAGAGTGAATTAGCCGCAATCAAGTGGAGCTTATCGACGAAAGTGCTTATTCCCTCATATAGCTTCAATAGTTCGTGAGAGTGGATCATTTGATTTGGGCGTTGGTTAAAGATTCAATATTGGAATACTCAAATACTCTTGACATAAAGTTGTTTGTTGACTTATGATGATTGAGTTGCGATCAGATCGATTTTGGTTTAGAATGCATCGATAACTTTGTACACACATATAACATACCTGAGCTGAGTTAGGGTTAGGACGAAAAATACTGTTTCCTGTGCGTGTGTAGGTGGTTACTTTAGCTGTTAGCTCAACAGTTACATTCTTCAAGAGCACCGTTTTAGTTGAATACGAATCACTGTATAAATCTGTCTACTGTCGGATGTACCACTAATATGGTACATATCTTGATGAATATTGTGTTTTAAGTACTTCTTCTCTCAATTCTCTCTCTTCGTTTTAAGTCTCAATTTTCTTCTAATAACATTGACATTGCATTGCATAAATTACAAGGCGATTTTTTGTACACACAAGGGATTTCGAGGTTGGTCACAATTACAATATCGCATTTTGATTGTTTGTGAATTTTGCGATCATGTTTGATTGACGAAATAATTCACATTGACTAGGGATGCTATAAATAAGAAAGCAAGGCGCAACACTTCTCCTCAAAATCGTGTAAATTTTTAAGCTTTTCGGTTTGCCTTGGTATGCACTATGCAATCTTCATAATATCTAAGACGAAGGTGTTCATTGTATTCAATTATAATTATTCAGTTATTTAGTTATGGGAAGCTAAGCAATCAATATATGTACTTTAAAGATTCATTAAGAAGGTTCGTATTTTTACTGTCGAATGGCACTTTGGTTGCAAATGTTGAATAGTAAATGAAAGGATGCAGCATTACATAAAATTTAAAGCTGCAAGCGATTTCTTGATACGCATTGAGATTTTCATACCAATCGATTTCAGAACTAGCTACCAGCTTTGCAATTTGTAACTAAAGATATGAATTTATCCTACCCGTGTTTTAGATATTTATATATATTTTTTACTTAAATTACAGTTGTCTGTTGTCTATTTGTGTTACATATTTTCATGGTGTTATAGTAAATACCCAGTGGCATATTGTGCATGAATATTCAGATATCCACCACACCACTACACATGTTCTTTAAATCATTCAATCCACTTTCAAAAAAGCCATTAAACTGATACACGAACTAGACGAAGTTATTTCATACATACATTTATTGTTAACCGTATTTTTATATTAACCTACCATACTGATACTGAATGTGCTTCTCGATGGGAGCAAATTGCATACTAATTAGTGAACCATTTTCATTTGAGTGCCTGTATTTCAATTCAATATTGGTTTTATTTCTCGATATCAGGAAAGTGGTCTCAAAATTAAAGTGCAAATTTATGTTTACTTGTATGTTATGCATATAAAACCAAATATTGACATGGCTTGTTAAACAGGTTTCAATCGCGTACAGAAGGAGATTCCTTTTTATTAAAATATGAACATGATACATATAGAAGTTGGTTCTGTCATGTTATCATGGGTTATTTGCACAGGGCCTTTCACGCACATGTAAATCCTAATATTAAATATGGCGATGATCAAAGTACAGAAGTAATAAAAAAGTAGAATGAAACATCGACAGGTCGGTAATGAAGATCTGTATATTTGTATGCATGGCCAACGACGCGATGAACTGACAGCTGGCTGTAAGTACAAGACACATTTATACACATCATCACACATCAGGTTATCAGGTAATACCATAATAATGATAGTATTTGTAGTTTCAAGTTTTTGTATGCAGGGCCAACGACGCGATGAACTGACAGCTGGCTGTAAGTACAAGACACATTTATACACATCATCACACATCAGGTTATCAGGTAATACCATAATAATGATAGTATTTGTAGTTTCAAGTTTCAAGCACAGAAGAAAGAACTAAAAATTAGCAAATATTTTAGCTCCTGTTTGCTGTTGTTGACTCAATCCCATGAGAAATGTAAATGCCAAACATTTTTCAAATTGGATTTTAGGTCAGTCGTATTTGAGCATGAGACCTTTAACTGCATTATCCGATTATTTGGTAGGTGGTACATATATAATCAAGGAAGCTACATAATAAATAAATATACGGTGCCACATATATGCTTTTGCAGCCTGTAATACATAAACCAGTAGTATATAGGCTATGCATTTTTGCAAATGACATGGTTATGATGAGATCTATGAATATTTGCATGTTTACGTTTATGGTAAAACTGCAAATTGCAAAAATTGCAATATCCTGTCAGTCAAAAACATCTTGTAAGTCATCATCATGCAAACCATATATAGGTATAAACTATTGAGAAATTCACCTAGCTGATGCTAGTTCCCTCCCCTTTCAAGGCGTATATAATAGTTGTCCCACGCTATAACTGATTTTATCTTACAAGAAAACCACCTACTTAGGTATACATATGTTTAAGCAGCTGAATATATGAGGAACTTGGCAAATACACCTTTTCGCACAAATAAAGTAACATGTGTCTTTGTCAAGTTACCTTTCTTCTAAAACATATTCACGCTTGTTATATGGAATATGGATTCTTAAATTGTCAACCTTTACGATGTGAACAAGCCAAACGATTTTCATATCGTGCAATTAGAATCTTAGTTTTATCATTGTTGTGCGATTCCGTGTAAAACTACGCGATGGTGAAAGAAATTGCCACCCAGCACTCAGCAACCACTGAATAGAACCCTCCATTTTGCTCGGTAGAAAAATATAAATAGATGCTCCCCTATTTCAAAATCCTCCAATAACCGTGCCTTGAATTGTACATGAAGCCAAAAATAATTTTGCTTTCATTAGATTTAATAATGCCTTTTAATTTTGGTTTCGTTTGCCCATTCATAGAATAGCAGTAAATAACAGTAGAGTTCTGTCAGTCCAAAAATGTATACACGTAGTATATTCTATTTATGCCATAATGGAAACTAAATGACTTGGCGCAAGTCGGAAGTCACAAAACCGGTGCGACTCGACTCCCTTCATTGAGGATACCTGGTAATTTTGCTGTATTGAATTTGTGTAAACCAGAAATTCGACAAATTGGTTTTCTACCACTTGAAACTTAACAATTTGCACCATTCAGAAATGCTGGTTTAATTGCATGGAGGATACGAATGTGAACACCTCTCGCAGTTTCTTACCTCAGCCAGTCAGATTTGTGGCATCAGTAGCACTTTTAAACTTGCAATCAGTATGTGCATTTGTGTTTGCGTACTATTTAGACCATTCAGTTTCACTACCGTCCTACCATACCCTCTCGGCTAAATGATCTGCCGAACACGTTTGGGCACATCTAACTGAGAAACCAGTCATGCTTTCACGTTCATTCCCAAAGTAAACAAAGTTGTGTTCAACTTGAATCAAGGATTTTTACTCACTCAGCCAACATTTTTAAAAACTCGTGATGGCAATATACGTAACGGCATGTGACGGTGGAATAAACCCACTAGTGTTATATAATAATAATAAAATCGGATACAGATGCATTACGGATATTGGCACTTGGCAAATCAGAAATAAGTGATTCCAAACGCAACCTTGATGAGGGATGGAATGAGCATTGATTTTATTCTTTTTTGTGTACTATGCATATAAGAGAACGTGAAAATCGTATTATGATTTGTAATGTTATTCATTTTTTCATATTTCATTCAGACTTTGGGGTATGATTAAATCCCAAAAATATACTTTCAAAAGGGAAGTAATGTTTTCTGATGACGGTGTAATCAAATAATCAAACGTGTCATTGGTTGGACAAAGTATGTCTTGCATTCAATCAAGCTGTGACTTTAGTAAGTTTAGAAACATCTACAATTTATTCACCTTAAATTAGATAGTTGCCAATTCACAAACAATAAGCAAAGGCTACAGGGAATCATGGTTTTCACTTCACTGATGAATTAGGATATATTTTTACCTCACTTTTACTAGTGCAATGTATGTAGTTATTACTCAAAACTCAGCCACTCTCTCGTGAATTCATCGAAATCACCCTGCGAAATCAGCATATACAAATATGGGATATCTCCTCAAATTCATCCAACCATCCGCCTTTGACCTAGATATCCAACCATTTTCGTCAACGCAATTCTCTGCAGCAAATAGCTTTACCGACATTGAATTAAAGGCGGTATGGTGTTGATTTCGTGTTCATGCCTTTCATGTCGTGTTGTTGGGAAATCACAGTCAATCGTCACCCTTCTCTTTCTTAAGAAACATTTCTAAAAACAATATACCAGATTTTTCGTAAATATGGTACAATACACCATTTTAGGCTATGCTACGTGTGTTGAGACTCAGAACATACGGACATTCTACACTTTGGGACACGCAATAAATACTTGACAGATTTATATTATACAACAACGAGCAATTTTAAGATTTCCCCGGTGCATATCTAATAAATCATTTTGAGCAAAAAGCAAGCACAGAGGAAATTCGACAGTGCTAATATAGACATTTAGCTTAAATCATAATGTAGATGATATATTATGTACGGCATGAATTTGGGAAACAGCGTAGGAATATGAAACTTCAAACGGTCGTGTCAGCAGCAGCTTTAGTCAAGAACACACCCCTGTCAATTTTGAAGTCTGTCTACTCCACTCATTTTATGCTTGTTCTAACAGTTTTCTTGTGAGCGCAGGTGTAATTAGATGTACATTCTCGGTAAAAATTGCGTAATTAGTGAGGTTGAATATAACACACGAAGCAATACGTGGCCGTCGCCCCACAATCAATTTACAAGATGTATTGGTATGAGAATTTAAAAATGTACATTGCAAAATGAATTAAACGCTTTCGAATTTTGTAGGAATTTTCGTGCTGTTATGTAGTCACATTTGATGCATGGTACGAAATATCTACAATTATTGATTGTTTATGTAAACATATTACGTTTTACCTTATAAAAAATATGGCAGACTAAAACGTTTAATTAAATGATGGATTTTGCTTACCCTGTACCCTTCATAAAATCAAAATACGTGAATTAATTACACATTCTATTTCATACCGCTGATCATACTTTATGTATACTTTGTTTATGTTTAACAGTATCGACTATCTTGATGAGGAAGCTAACTAAATTTCAACACCGACCGTGAAAGTGCTCTTGATTACTTTTGACAAAACCCCTCTCCATGAAATAACAAAAATACCAGGGACGCGTCTGTATTGGGCGAAACTACTGTGAAACTTTCGCCCAAATTAATTAACCTGGTTGGAAGTTATCCGTGAGGCGTGATTGAAATCGACCAAGTTCATATGAATGGAATGAAGTTCGTATGGAATTGAAGCCAACAGGACCAGTGCTTTTTTGGATTTTATTCCCTAGTTTACGTGAAAAGAATGTGATTGACATTGTACGTTTTCCGCAAACTCCAGAGAAGTAACACTTGCGCATCGTTAATCGCATGCAGGTTGCAGGTGTTTGTTGCTTTCGTTTAATCAAATTCTAAAGGTACTTTACCTATTTTCTAACGGTAAAATCAACTTCTGCTTTGGATTTCGTTCCGTAAACCTTTAGCATATATGCTACCACATTGCAGCAGTAAGGAATTCATGCTGTCTTGCTGTCATTCACTCGTTAAAACAACTCAGCTCACGGAGGAGAATTAAGGAGGTGTTCATAAGTCCGACGACAAATTTGCATAAGAGATAAAAAATGCGGTGTGATAAGATAAGGAAGAAACAGGTTTGATCCTGATTCTTGAGGTCTTGAACTATATCCTGTATCTTTAAAGTATGTAGTTTTAAGTGGTAGTTACTAATTTTTAATAAAGTATTTAGAAGTCACTGAAATCAAGGTGTCAAAATGTCGTCGGACTTATGAACACCTCCTTATTTGATGATATACGACAGTTTAAATACCTTGGTTAGTTTTTTGGGTTTACTACATTACTAAACTAATCGTAAGTGTATACATGGAGCATGCATTACAACTTTCAACCAGATAGACAGGTTATGTGGATGTTTGCTTTTTGCAAGGCAATCTACATCTAACACCACCTGCCAGGAATAAATCGAGCAATTCAATCTCTTCAATGAAAACACTCATCTAAGCTATGAGAGCACATAATATTACTATCTTCAGAGTAATACTGTTAAAAATCCTGATTTTTCGTGTCCTTTTCCATTTAAACTGGTTTCCCTGCCTTGTCTTCCTTTTGAAAGTTGCTTCTTATGAAACAGATTCCTAAAGGGTAAAGGAAACAAGCGCTCTACCTTTTTATTATGAAGTAGTATAGGTAATCAACTTAGGAGGCATTCGCTTTAAATTTTGTTGAAAGATCATCTGAAAGTTGGTTTGTTTCGTTTAAGACATTTGTCTACTTGGAAAAACTACATTACGTGCGTGCGTAGGCTGGGGATTTCAGGTATGGTAAGCTAAACAAAATCTTTCATTCAGCAAAAATGTTTTTTCGGATCAATTATTTGCTTCAAGCAAATAAAAGCATATGAAAATATGATGAACTATGATTGGCATTATTCCGTTATACAATCGAGTTTGAAAGTGCTATCGGCTAGCTAGAAAATAAATACCTATACGTCCTTCCTGAGAAATATGTAAGCGATGGGATTGTCAAATTAACCACTTCAACTTTGGGAATTGTTAAATAAAATGGGAATACAACTTTCTCGTCTTGCTTGGGCTATCGGCTAACCTACAATTGAGGAGATGCTGCTTTAGTCGAGTCAATCCTAACGAGCGCGAACTCAAGAATTGTCAAACCCTGTCTTGATGTTGTAGTACTTGTACTGTCCTTAAGGTTTACTAATCTGCAGATCATCTTCCCTGAGTTCAGTTGGAGTATTAATCCATCATATTTTCCCTTTTCAATAAAAATTAAGTTACATTTATTTTATATTTATATGAGGTTTATGAACGAAGGAGCCAATACTGCTTACAAATGCAATCAATCACAGGCATTTAGCACTCCCAGTCTGTACTTTTGTTTTAACTCTTCATCATGTTCATGATGATAACATGATGATGTTCATGTTGGTTTGACCAANAATCACAGGCATTTAGCACTCCCAGTCTGTACTTTTGTTTTAACTCTTCATCATGTTCATGATGATAACATGATGATGTTCATGTTGGTTTGACCAACCAAAACTTACGTCTAGGGTGTAAAAATGAAGATGAAGGTTGAGTAATAATTATGTACACGTACGTCGAGAAAACCTGATCGAAACTTTAGAAATCAGTTTTTTAATATTAGATTTGTCACGATTGCGATTTAGGTGTAAAGTTCTATTCTTAAATTATAGCTAGTTTCAGGATTCTTGTCCGATTAGGTAGTGTTTATTGCAGAACTTTGAAGAATATTATGAAACCACGAACATGATACTACCCATATTCCCGCTGTGTGTCGTTGTCAGAATCTAATTTTAAGTATATTTACACGCTTACTTTCTCTGATAAACTTGCATCATAATATGACTGACGAAACCCAAATCATACGGACTTCTTGTACTAATAGATGAACTAATATAGATCCTGTGTCTCCTAATGACTTCAATTTCATGTTTGATTTCTAGAAAACAGTAGCTATGTGCTTGCTTCTATACTGCTTTGTAGTTTATTAATCAAATTAGAAACGATTCACAAACTTATGATTCTTTGTGCTTGTTTTCCTTCGATATGTTCCTGAAAACGTTTAATTATTGGGTGGGTCGGTTGTTGGTTGCATGTACACATGTATGTACATAGTACATGCAGTGCAAGGCAAAGTGCAACCCATGTACTGCGCATGCCATGCTAATATAATGACTGACATACCTTTTATAAGCGATATGGTTTAATTTGGTTTACCGTGTAATCCAGCCCAGTTATATGGTCAAATAGGAACTTCCTTTTTGCAACAATGATTGCAGTGGCTTGATGGTAATGACAGATTACGCTACATCTTAAATGATTTCAATTGTGATAATGTGACTGTTGAGTTCATGTTGAAAGAAAAAGTTTATATTGAGGGTGGGAAATGTTTTGTTATCAAATATGCTCTTTCTTAATATCTAATGGTTATCTATATTGCAAACATTAGCTTCAGAATTTAAAGAGGAGATTAACTTGTTATTAAAAAAGGTAAAAACCTCATCCAAAACACCATCGCGTGCTTTGATGTATATTTATATATAACTTAATGCATGTATGTGCATGTAAGTTACATATAGACAAAGTCCACGCATGTAGTAGGGAATAGGGAAAGTCTATCTAAACAGTCACGTAAATGCATAAGTATCTGTAAATTAGGAAGACTTAGCACATACATTCAATTCTCTAGTCCACTAGGTTGCGTTCATTACAACTTAAATCAAAATTCGTCTTATATAGATTTTTCAATGTTTACACACCCATATAACCCCGTCAAATCTGTTTTTTGCAAAGATACGGATTGTTTGTGTCCATTGAAAGAAAGATCGCCCTTTTGGAGACTTGTTAAGCAAAACCATCGCCAAACCAATTCTTTCAAATCGCTGTTTTAAATCACATCAGGTTTCGCTCGGGTATGTCAAATTCGGGGGTTTTGTGCCGATTTACTAATCCAAAATTTGTAGAAAACAGTTTGCCGTTGTATTTTGGATTATTATGGCTTGGGCTTGGGAAGGATGGATAGGAGAGGTTGATGAGAATATGCCACAGGGTTGATAGGACAGGGGTTATGTGAAGTGTCCGTGTGGACTCATTAGGGTGTTTTACAGGACTGATTAAGGTATTTTATTAGAGTTGATTCACGTTGATTGGCTTTTATATTAGATCATGAAGAACGGCCATTTAAGTTTGCGTTAGATCTACTTGCTTACGACTTGTTTTTGTGTATATAAACCAGCAATCTAGTTCGTTAAAACAAGACTGCCTTATTTGCCTTTTGCTAGCATCTTGGAATACTATTTGGAAAACAAGATTAATGAACATTCCAATTACGGCTATATATTCATTCGTAACCGTAATAGAGAGTAAAAATTTGCGTATTTGTTCAAGATGAGTAACAGTGAAAGTATTATGCTGAAGATGGGTATGTAGCACATGCTCATAACGGGAAAACGCAATTATAATTTGTTTGGGTACTGTACGGAGAAGCGAGAAATAATCAATCACGTGGTTCACTAAAAAGAAATGTAAAATGCATTGACGCATACATACGACATAATAAATGGTTTTGTGATTGTGACCAAATCTGTGAACACCGCAGAACTAACGTACTGTATGTAAAAAATGAAACATATGCGCATAATTCTATAAAATTAAATCCTGTTATCGGCATTGTACAGGCTGAATCATAATTAAATTTTAATTAAATTAAATTAAATAAGTGTTTCTTAATTTAACATAACTGCATCAACAGAACATCAAAAACCATGCAATTTAGGTAAGTTGGCTCGACACAAACCTACAGCCTACAAAATGATCCTCGAGAAAAATATCACAGGTGCGTATGGACGTTGTTGGCCTGAGGGCATGTGGATGAAAGGAAATTCTACACAGCTCATTACACCAAGAAGACATCCGGCCTTCTAAACTAGATCATATATACGACAAAGATGCAGATGTTCAACAATCGGACCATTTAGTAAAAAGTTATATGTGCTAATGCTGGTGTAATCAAGTTCTATTCGTGTATTGACATTGACATCGACATGTGAAACTATAGACTGTAATAATTTATAAATGGTAGAATAAGAAGACGAAGTAAAGCATCATGATTGTTATTTAAACTTATTATTCACAATATGTCAGAAAAAAATATATCGTTAATATATAGATACGTATGCATGTAGGTACATATTCTGATTTTTAGTAAGTACGTACCCGCGGTTTGTCCGGTACATCCCCCAGCTTGATTTCAGAGTCCGAAAGCAAGAATGAAATTACAACAAAACCCGCAGAAACAGATCAGAAAGTGGTAATTATGAGAATCCTTTATGTTAAGTAGCACCAGTAATATGATCAACTGAACTGTGCTTACTATGACTATTTTGGAACTAAGCAAAACTGATTGTGAGTAAATATGAGAAGGCACGGAAGCGAAAACTATAAATGAGTTGTTCGTACGTTTTTCCTGGTATCACTGAATATCCGTATGGCCGTTATAAACCCTCCCTGCTCCTGTGTGCCCGACACCGCTCAGGAAGTATAGGAATAGGAATCAAACAATCACAATAAAGCTAACAGAAATGGGTCTGCTGGACACTGAACAATGGCACGAATGCCAATGGCATGGCAGTCGTATTTGCTAGTAGATTCGGTCAGCTAAAGAAACATGCTGATACCGACTGCAACTAAAGGATTTACTTGGAACTATGATATGTTCACTATTCTTCGTAATATGCGACTCACTCTGAGAAAATGCCTAAACACATAGTTGTAGTAACAAGTACAAATGTGCAATACATGATGCATTCATTAAAGGCATGCATGAATGACATATGCATATATAATGAATACGCAACAGCGACAAGGAGAATTTTACAATGAGAATAGACAACCGAATCTGGATTTGTGTTCATCAACAGGTAGGTTAGCGCACTAATACATACCAACACAGAAAGGTAGATAGTGACTAGACGGGCGGAGTTGCCTTCTTTGTGCAGTCAGAGTCATGCAGAGCATGTTCTCTTCCACATTTCTTTGATTTGACATTATAGAATACAGGAAGTTTTACATAGTCAATAAGAGTGCATGACTACATGCCAGATTTTCATGGACAAAACGTTGCACAATGACAATGACTTTACAAAGTACTCATTTATGTGACATAGTAGAATTCACAAATTGAGGATTTAAGTTGATCCTACCTGAATCATGAAATATATCAATGCAGAAGTGTAAAGATCTTCAAGCAAGTATGAAGCAAGTGTATTCAAGTATGAATATTTGGTAACTTAACCCTAAACGCTGACAACGATATACTGGCACACAATGTATTGTCCCATATTAAAAATCGATATCAAAAATATCTTATCAATCAGGCAAGAGAGATCATGAATATATGCGGCGCATAAACCTTGTAGGATTTGTTTTTTTCTTGGGAATATCTAATGACTAATTGTAAGTTAGTTTAGAATCTAGGATAAACAAGATTCGAGTTTTTGGTTCTGTGGTAGAAAAGACAAACTGAAGGAAAAGCAAGGTTGTTTCATTCACACAATGTTTCCATAAATTAAACAAAAATACATGGCAGAACACAGTAGGTATATTACATAGTTATATATCATCTTTGATGTTACAAAAGTCAAGGTTTAACCAAACCACACATGGAAAACAATTTTATATTATCGTACCGTACTTGTAATAGATTAAAACGCGACGAAAGAAACATGATTTCTGTAATTGAAATAATTTATACATCCCATGGGTAAAATGAGGTCACCAAGAAAAGTAATAGAATCGTTTATTCCCAAAATGCTCCTTCCATTTCACGATATTGTACATCTTCCCTTACCTTATGGCTTATAATACGGCTAGTTATGCAAAGAGTGAGCTGCAGTAATGAGCAATCTATACCCAATACTCATAAAACATATTCCTCCCTTAAATTCAAGCCAAGGTCAGCGGTGTAAAGCTAGGTAACAAAAATCCATCCAGCCCAGCAGCTTTCATTTTATGTTGCACGGAAATGCTATGGTGGGCACTGGGCAGTGGGTCATTAGTCCAATACGAATAATATATACAGTGAAAAGTGGTGACAAATGTTCAATGTCGATACACCTTTTAGAGCTTCGCCGTTCACCCGATAGCTGGACTGGAAATACCTTAAAACGGTTGTCATAATTATGTTTCATATACTTGGAGAAAAAAATTAGGGTATATACAAACATACAAACATGTTTCATTACGCATATCCCCTGTAGAATATCTATCGTACCGATCGTACCTTCAAACACCCGTGCCGTGATGTTTTCATAGCCTTCCAGCAAATAATAGTTACACAATACCTCCATGGTCATAACAGAAACATATCAACAAAGTCTAACAACGCACTGTAACCTGACCTATTGACTAGGATTTTTGGACAATTCTTGATCGTCAATGAAATATAATCTAGTACATATTAGGACATTTATATTGTTATTAATATATAGCAGGATGTATGAGACTGATTCTACCAAGTTCACGTCGGCAAGTGTGGCACTGACATTAACATCCAATTCAATCCCTAGTCAGCGCATTTTTATAAATCAATTTAATTGCCCCTTTTCTTAACAATGTATTATAGAAACCGGACCCTAAGCAAGAATTTATTCGATACTTTAAAGATTCTGGAGCGGCTTCTGCTCTACAGAAAGCAATGGCCTTGCTGTTTCGAATGCCTGTGAAACCTACGAATTTAGCGGAGTATTTTTCTCAGTATTTTGAAAATGGAGCACAAACCCTAATGAAAATATCATTATTGAAAGCAGAACTATGTTACAAACGCGGACAGGTTCGATTGTCATATAATGTTAACATAAAAACA
>JAANSN010004868.1:0-13833 GCA_036850665.1 Dicranocentrus wangi | reverse complement strand
TTCTAAACCAGGGTTTGGTCCAAACTTTGCACATTTATCAGAAATAATGAAATAAAACGATAGAAGACGCGTAATATGTTTCATACCATACATATACCATATATTATAATAACATGTACGGGGTGAGTTAAAGTTACCATTACCAATGCCATTTTACGCACCTTATTGCTGCGCAAACATCTGCAATTCCGCAGAAAATCAATAAACTATGTAATACTAGTAATACGTTACAATAGCACACGTGCATCATTAAATTGTACGCGTAAATTACGGGATCCAAACTTTCGACACGTGATAGTTCATTTCCTCCTTCACTCCGGTTATATATCCAATTCTCGGAATTACATATTCTCGCATTTTTTTTAAAAGCCTCAGGTCCAAGTTTTTTATTGTAACTGGGCCATATGCTGGTTCAATACTATTCAATCAAGATACATGCTGCGGTGTCGATTCCAGACCAGTAACGAGGAAGTTTTTTGGTGCACCAACTACATCCCATCCAATAGGAATAAAAATACATACACAGCTTAAAAATAGGGTTCGAAGCACTTGTATCAGGTTTGCTGATATAAGTAAGTGGGCAGCCGACGTAATATTTAGATTATTATTGTTGTGCCGCAAATTTGTCCTCATTGTAAATACCCCCGCATACAAAACAACGGTACTGCCCTTTTTATAGTACCTCTCATTGGAGTAGTTGCTAAAATACCTTTTTGCACATATAACTTTCAAACATTTGTTAATATCTGTATCATATAGTCCTGAGAATTTCCAGTGGAGCTGGAATTTTTAGTAGATTCTCATGACGGTGGTATATATATTCCATTGCACTAACTGCACTTAGCAACAAGCCACAACAATATTGCTAAAAATGTTAATAAATTGCAATATTGCTAACCAATTTCTATTCCCTTCCCCTCTTATTTCCTATCACACCTGCACAAAACTCAGCATAAATACCACACTGGCCACTCTCACAAACCTTACTGGTTTCTCACAAACCCTGTAATCTCAGTATCACAATTTTAACAGGAATAAAGTACTAAATTAAAATAAACAATACATATTATCTAAGGATTGAACTCATTCTCCGTAAACATCCATATGGTTTTGTTTACTTCATACTTGTTGCTGACTGTGTACTTTGGAAGAGCTCTCTACCTCTAAGAAAACCGGTTTTTCTAGAGGTAGCTAGTTCAGTGGACTAGACAGCATACCCATGAGTTAAGCATAGAAACAAGTGGAGTACTCAGTGGTACATTTTAACTGTGTATTAACTTTGTTCGAGCAGCTGTTACTACATGCGCCTTATGTAAATATACCCAAATTACATACACTTCCATACTAAAGCAACTTAACCCCCTTAATACAGACACCTTAGTGACTTAACACATACCCTTTGCCTATACTTAAGTGCGTTTTGATAAAATAAAGAAAAAAACAAGATCGACCCTGATTCCTTGAACCACGTCCTAGCTATAATTCGATTCCAGCCAGCAGAGAATGACGCGATCTGTTCTGACAATGTTCTCAATTTCTCATGTTACTTAATTCAACTCAACTTAACTCAACTTATCATGTTACTTAATTATAATAATATTTGTGTTTACTTTGTACATTTCAAATTAAACTGGAATCAGAGAAAATCGTGTGGTTTTACTTACAAGCTGATATAATAACCAGTGGATTATTGACTGAAGGCTAGGTTATAAATAATTTACAAGCTTATTACAAATATGGTACTTTTGTACTAAGATAATAAATCACATGAAAGCACAAAGGTCGAGATGAGTCGATGAGTTGCATATATGCCAAAAAGTAATAAACAAATAGTTTCCCTGCTGCGAACCAATCACGTCACAACAGCAGGCCATATCACAGGCACTAATTATGATAACACTTAAATATTTATTAACTCATTCAACAGTATTACAATCCACACGAAACACTTGTGATTTCTTTACAAAAGTACTTTAAAAAATAATAACGAGTCAGTCTTTTAGTGGCCGCGATTATGTCATTTTATTCGTATTTTGTGGAGGGTTTCTCCTCCAGTCTGGTGCTTGGAAAAACTCAACGTTCTTACGCTTTCTGGCACAGCGTCCGTAAAAACTATTTAAAAAAGGAAAGTAAGTATTCATGGTTTCCAATACGCTGCCCATGAAATTTTACCTCTTTCCTCGTCATCTTCTGGTGCTGGTGCGGCAGTGGCAGTTTCTGGTGGGGAGTCTGCCGCCACAGCTGCAGGTAGTTCCTCTTTGATTTGTGGAGGTAGTTTAACCTACTCCACCTGAATTTCTTAGTCACGATCCAGCTCTAAGGTGAAATTGCCAAATGGACTGCCTGGCAATACACCCTCTTGCACAACCACCATATCCAACCCCTCCTTATTGTTAATCTCTTTCTCCCTTACCATTTCCCTCGTCCGCTCTTTCCACCTCAAAAGCTGCAGGTCATTCCACCCCTAACACTTTATCCGGACCCTAGAGGGATAAACTCTGTTCGACAAGCCAAGCTGCATCGAGGACCCGCTGGAAATGAGCATGACACCTCTCTCTTCTCGTGCTCGAGATTTCGCTCTAATTCCCCTATTATTTGCGCGACCAATAGCACGCCTGCTTTGCTAATTGGGCATGTAATAAATGCACACACAAATCGCAAAACAAGATAATTAAAAAACATTACCAGCAGCAAAAAAATTGAACTGTAATGTGTATGCATACCTCCTTTAGTCTCCATAATTTGTTACGGGTCTGTTAGTTAAATGACCTACATCCGAGTAGATTATCAAGAGTGGACGTACATCATACTAAGCACTCCACTTATTGAACCGTACCATGGGAAAAGCTTAGCATTACTCGATGGACGTAACATCGCAGTAGAGTAAGTTGAATATACACTAGTATTTTCTGTTCCAGAAGTGTCATTGAACGGTACATTATTTTAGAAGCATATTGCTACTCATTTAGATCTCAGCTAGAACTGGTGAAAGTGGTGAGCCCATCGCACTTCCATCTTTTTGAAAATAATATTCACCTTTATATTGAAATGATGTCGCTTCAATGCATATGTTTGTACATTCTATATCTTCAAGATTCAAGTCTGTGCAAACTCTCCAAAAATTGCTGTTTTGTAGGCGTTTCTTGATGACCTCCATCGTTTCTTTGATGGGAATCATGGTGAACAAACTTTCCACATCAAATAAGACTTGAGTATGCCTAGGTGTAATCTTTAGGGTTCGGAGTTGATTTACCAATTCATATGAATTTTTGATTGAAAATTCATGTTCTCTTGTCAGTGACTGTAGGATGGGCTTGATAGCTTTTGCAAGGTTGTATGTTGGCGAGTTTCTAAAATCCACTACTGGTCTAAGAGGAACATTTGGTTTATGTATCTTAGGGGCTCCATATATTCTGGGACAAATCGGATTAAACGCCATAATTCTTTGTTTGACATCTTGTGATATTTTACTTTCTCTTACTAATCGTATAAGGAAATTGTTGATCTTATTTCTTAGTTTGTCTGTTGGGTTTTTTGCGAGTCTTTCATATGGGCCTGATGAAAGGTGTTCCTTCATTTTTGTATCATATTCCTCTTTGTCCATGATGACTGTGGCGTTGCCTTTGTCTGCATGTGTTATTATGATGTTTGTATCGGAGTTTAGTGATTTGATAGCATCTTTTATCCATTTCATGTTAGTTGGTTTTTGTTTTTGTCTTAGTTCATTGTCTATAATTTTTGCTATCTTTATCCTGGTTCCTTTTAGGATTTCCGGTTGTTGGAGGAATCTCTTTTTGTTTATATCTAAGACTTTTTCCACTGCTATTGCAGTTTCAGTAGCAAATATTGTCTTGTCTGTGTTTGGAAGGGCAAAATTTAATCCTAATTCCAATACCTTCATTTCGTCTTCAGCCAAATTTTTGCTGCTTAAATTGATCACATGTTTTTTTATTGTGTTTTTGTTTCCTTTGTAAGGTGTAAATTTTTCTTGTTCCAATACATGTAACTTTTTCAGTTGTCTGCTTTTAATCTTTTCATTGTGATAAACTTCATTATGGTTGTTGCTGGTTGCTGGTTGCTGGTTGTTGGTAATTTAATCAAAAAATTAAATTGTCGGTTTGATGGCGGCCTGTCGTAGCAACAATTTTGGAGAAGGAATTTGAAGTTGTTTTTGGAGTCGTTTGGGATTTGGGAATACGGAGGAGGCAAAAGTGAAAGTGAAGCATATATTTCTTTGAATAAGTTATTATCATTTTCGGGAATTTGGCAAAAAATAAATGCAAGGATATATGAATGATGAATTGAAGTATTTTTGTTTTAATTATTATATATCATGTAGGTAAGTGTAAAAGTCATGATTAGTTTTATTGTTTTTTTTATTTTTGTTTCAGTCATCATCAATCAGTTGTCACTCGTCAGTGTAGCTGTAGCAGCTGGCTCCTCTGTAACGGGTAACGGGGGTAACTGCTTGCGTTGACAGGCAACAGCGTCTGCTAATTAAAATTGGGGTATACAATAAAGCTGAAAGCTGTACTGATACTCATGCCAGAGAATGAGTTAGATGTTGTGGAGTTCAGAGTTGAATGACTGTGGCATATGAATGAATGTGGTGGCTCTTGCGTCTTATAGTTCCTCATCCTCAGTCAAGTCATCATCAATAGCAACAATCCGTTGAAATTTGGCTAATGTAACTAACCCGACGAGGAAGGAACAGCGATAGCGAAATGGGTAAAAAAGTTGACACATTTTTAATTTATGGGAGGAGCGACCAGGCTTGCCAATTTCCTCCTCCTATGTTAGTAGTAGTAGTAAAAGTAAATATGATGCCGTATTACAGCTCCAACTTTTCGTTATCGTGGTGATATGCAAATAATAAGATACAAGATTCGAGTCGTTTCGAACAGGAGGAGTTGATAAGAAATTAAATATTAGTTGCTAATTTTCATAAAGGAATATATACGTATTACGTATATATGTATATCCTTATCTTGAAGGAATATAGATTAGTATTCGTTAAAGATCAAGATAAGAAATAAGAAATGACTGGCTTTTTTATAAAAAAAAAGAAAAAAAAAAGTAAAACAACAAATATAAGGTTGGCTAGACCCGAGGTAATGACAAGCTCCTCCGAGTGAATTTAAAAAAAAAATATTTGAATTAAGTACTTGACAAAACGCAACGGGTTAAAATTTACATTACAAAAACTAAATGCAGTATAGCAGCAACTAGTAGTATAGTAGTAGTAGCATGAAAATTCCCTTGCTAATCGTTCTTGTCTTGTCACTTGAATTACTTCCAGGTTTCTGGAGTGACGAGCAGTTGAATTTAATTCCATGCAAGTGGACCATTAGGAGTAGGAGGAGAGTTACTGCCTAACTAAATTAGCATCATCAAAGCGGACGGTAGTCTTTGTTCAACACTTGGTGTGCTGCGGATTTTAACATCGTGGATGTGTAAACTGTGAAGAGAAGGCGCGGACGAGAAAGGAGAATCGACAGTTCGTCATTGGCGAAGAGTTGAGCGCGGTTTGGAGAGGAGGACTACTACTCTACTACTACTCTCTGCAATGCTTGCTTGCTTGCTTCAGTTACATTTTTTTTGTTTTACACCTTCATATGTTCATATGGATGAATCCTCTTGGGTAATCATTATTATATTATTATATTATTGTACAAACTTGTTGTATTCTATTCTGGTTACATATGCAGTATATACCTTCACTTGTCCTTGGACACAATCTCCATCTCCAGCCTGCCTGTGCCTGAAATGTATGTCTTTTATATATTCCGTAGGTCTACAACATCCTCCTGACTACTGTTACGAAATACAATACATGCTAAGGATTGTGTGCCATTTGGTCCATGCTTTGAAATCCCACTGCCAGCAACAAACAACGGTTACTCTCTGCGAGGAAAACTGGGTCCTTGTACCCTTACTCATATTCGGTGGTTCCTGTTGGATCTCTGTGCTGTTAGGAACGGGAAGAAAGCGACACCGATATTAAAGTCATGATGATGAAGAAGGAGTTGACTATGTGCCTGGCACCTTCAACAGGTCTAATAATAATATAATGATACCGTTAACTGTCCCTGCCTGGAACGTTTAGGCACTTGTTAATATACTTTGTACTGCCCTGCCTGTATTGGGCTATGTTTATATGGTAGAAAGAAGGAAATGCGTATTGGGAAAAGTGTTTTTATACTATAATGGAGATCCAGTAGTCCAGCCAGCTATATACGTAGTCTGCTGAAAAGAATTCATATTGAAATGATAGTACTCTCTTTTCTGTCTCATGTAGTATGTATGTATGTGTAGAATAGAATATCTTTGAAAATATTCCATGGTGGTGGTACTTTTACCATGAGCAAATCTTTCGTATACCTAAGTGTAACCTAGAGATACAGCCATCTGCCACCACCAATGACTTTTTCAGAGAGTGGTAGTATTGCCCTTATAACTTTCAACTGTAACGAGACGAGAGTGTCCCCCGTGTTCCTGTGTATAAAAGTCTGTGTTTTTTATTCGTATCTCTAACCAAAAACCAGCGTTGAAGGTTCGTAGTGGTGCTGAGGACGAGGAGTCAATAGTTGTTTTTTAACGTAAGTATATCCAGGATAGGGATGCGGAGAGAATCATTTTTTTGTAGTCAAATGAAACGCTTATTTATAGGGTAGATGCCTGGTATACTTTTAGTATGGTAGTATAATACGTAATCCAACCAAGTGTACCCGAGAGACAAGGTTTAACGATCGCAAGAAGAACGTAACAGATAGGATCTGATTATTTAAATTAGGTGGTAAAAGTCAATGGACGTGACATAGACTAGCGACAGTAAAATATTATTATTAAATTCGTTAGGTTTAGTCGAGTTTATTTGACACACTGAATGGCAGTGTAATTATTATTTCCAAAGTTGGGTTGAAAGATTATGAAATTCTAGTATTCTGAATCAGCGTGTTTTTTTTCATGTTTTTCGAGTTCCCTCGCGAATCAACTCTTGTGTTGAATTGAATTGAAAGATACGCATTTCCCAGGACCAGTGTTTTAAAAAGAATCTGAAACATTTTTTTCATTATTCTCTGAAGAAAGTCGTCAGTGTGTGTGTGTGTGTGCGTCTTTCCTGAAATTATCATCCACTGGCAAGGAGTTAAGATTACACGTGTACTTTACCAAAATCAAAATTCAAAATACCTTTATCAAAATTAAATGTCCTTTACCAGGTCTGAAAAGTCCGTATCAATACATAGTGCTGAGTACTGTGAATATCAATTTTTAAATCAGAATTAAAAATGACAATTTTACTAATGAAGTTTCGGTAGTGGACGTGGGGTCCGTGTGTATGGGTTAAAGTTTGCGTAAAGAATTTCAAACTAAAGCAGTTTTAATAGAAGCAAAATTGGACAAAATTTTTATTGCAAACTCTCATTATTGATCATCGCAAAAATTCAACGTGAACGTTATCAACGCAACATAAATTCTAATTTTAGTAATCGCTAAAATAAGGGTAAGAATATAATAGCCAGTCTTCATATGATGAACATGATAAAATACGTTGTTTGTAATTGCCCAAATCTGCCTTATGAATGTATCCTTTTACTGTGAGAAACATGGTAGCTAATAGGATTTGTGGAGTGAAATTAATTTGCATATTCTCTTAAATTATAGGTAGCACTATGGATGCGAGCATTGGCGTGAATCTTCGGGTGACTGCCCACTCTAACCAAGGTGGTAGGAAATACATGGAAGATATGTTTTGTGTGGCGTATCAGCCCACGTCTGATGAAAAGGATTTGCTATATGCTTATTTTGGAATATTCGACGGTCACGGAGGTCGTGAAGCTGCCCTTTATGCTAAAACGCATCTTATGGACCACATTGTTTCTCAGAAAAATTTCTGGTCGGATGACGACAGTCTTGTTTTAAGGGCCATCAAGGACGGTTTTATCAGCGTCCACCACGCAATGTGGCGTGAACTCGGTAATCAATGTTATTTAATTTAATTCTGTAATTTGTCGTGATAACGTACAGGAGAACTTAAAATAGAGAAACCCTGGCGAATACAATACCTTAGTGGTGGTGGCTACTACTAGCAGCCTTCGTACTTTCATATGTAGAGTATTTCGTATAGACACGTCAAGTAGAGTAATACTGTCTTGCAATTAAGTGCATAAGTATTTTTGTCAACAATTTTCGCAGTTTATTTTAAATAGGCTAATTTTTATGACATAACCACGATCTTCATAACATGATGATGCACAATAATACTGCACTGTTAGATAGTTGAATGTCTGACAACCTATCCGCATCTTGCGTGTTGGGGGAACATTTCCTTATAAGAGTCATTCATTAGGATGAACCTTAACTAATAATAAGGATTTTTCATTTGAATTGAAACTCGTTTTCGGTTATGACTTGAAGATGTAGTTTCATTTGCATGTTCTTGCAAATAGAGGTATGAGGTCTGCCTTCCCGTGCGATTTTAGGATTTTCATTATATAGGCTAATTATTCATCTGAATGAAACATTGTCAATCATAGCTTAAATTATATTTTTTTCCTCTGCATTCTAGATAAATGGCCGAAAACTCAGTCCGGTCTACCTTCAACGTCAGGAACAACTGCAAGTGTTGCATTTGTTCGAAGAGGAAAGCTGTATATAGGTCATGTTGGAGACTCTGGGATTGTGCTCGGCTATGAGGAACGACAAGCAGCGTATTGGAAAGCAAAACCCCTCACTGTTGATCACAAACCAGAGAATCCGGCGGAGAAAAATCGGATTCAAGAGTAAGTAAATATACTGAATTTACTTATTACTTTTGTAGTATGAGTGAAAATACTGTTGGAGACGGGAGAAACTGGAAAGTAACCTTGCGTGTGTTTTACCTTACGTTTCTAGTTGTGGGGGTAAAGTGGTTCAAAAATCTGGAGTACCAAGGGTCGTTTGGAACAGACCTCGTATTGGTCATACAGGGCCAATTCGTAGATCTACCATGATTGACGAAATACCTTTCTTAGCAGTAGCCCGCTCTTTAGGTAAGTTATTAAAAATGAGGGAGGGGAGAGGACTGATTTGTTTTGTTATCCTAGGGTGAAATTACTGAAACCTCTCTGGCATTATTTGCCGTCAATGTCAATGTTAATATTGAAATTTTTTGTACGCAGGTGATTTGTGGAGTTACAATTCAGAGCTGGATGAGTTTGTTGTATCTCCTGTCCCCGATACCGCTGTCATCGACATTGATGTTAACACACATAGATGTCTGATTTTGGGAAGTGATGGATTATGGAACATGTTAAGTTGCCAGGATGCCGTCAATAGCGTCTTTTATGCTGAGCAAAACAATGAGATTCAGCAGCAACTAGCAGAAGCTGACGGTTCTGGTGCCCCACAAAACTGGATGAATCCATCGAAAAGGCTCGTTGATCGAGCGATTGACAGGTCCGGCAAATGCCTATGTTTAAACAGTAATTTTTTGTCGTGTCGATTTACTTACTATAATAATTTATTCTATGATGTAGGTGGCGAACTGCGAGCCTTCGGGCTGACAACACATCTGTCGTTACAGTGGTCATTGATCCACCTGGTCCACCGAAGGCACAGGTTGGCAAATATTAGTAGTTGCTGCTGATATGATATACATAGATAATAACTAATGATGACTAGTACTAAACGAAAGATTGCATTGTTCATGTCTGTTATACAGCGGGCGATGGTTCCACGAAATCCGAATGCATCAATGGCATCAGATGGAAGAGGTGGTTCCCCAGTCGCGAACTCTTCGCGAGCACTAACGACTAATCGTCCAGTCAGTCCAAGTCGTCTTCACAGACCAATAGCGACCACTAGATATGCAGATGAGCGACCCTCACATCCTCGCCCTGCACACTCATCACCAGTAGTCCATGCTGAATCAGAACGGGGACCATCCAGTTCACCACACCACCCCAGAGTCCCAGGCAAAGTTATTGCAAGCCCTCCTAAAATTGTTGTACCAAAACCAAATGAAAGTCGTTCTCGACAGCGTGATATTTCTAGTCGTCGGAAGGCGGCGTCAATCGCAGCTGTAAGCACTCCAAGGGTGTATGTTCGAAATCAGCAAAATGCAGAGTTGCAAAAGTTGTCTCATCAGCAAAAGGTATCTCACCAGCAAAAGGTGACTCATCAGCAAAAGGCGCCCAATCAGCAAAAGGTGTCTCATCCACAAAAGGCGTCTCACCCGCAAAAGGTGACTACCCAACAAAAAGCGTCGCATCAACAAAAGGTGTCGCATCAGCAAAACAGACCCGCATCTGATCATACTACGCGACAACAGCAAGAGTCATCATCATCTACCCGATCGTTAACTTGTGATGTTCAGATTCACGAAATTTCTTCGTCAAGCGAATCAGGGAAATCTGATGAATCCGATGTTGTATCTGAAACTAACAAATCAACTCGTTCTAAACAACAACGATTCTCATTGAACTATTCACCTGTTCAGCAAGGCCGCAAACGGTCAGCTCGACAGTCTGATATAGCCGAGAGCAACGAAGAGGAATCAAGTCCTCCACGCAAGAAACCAAAAGCGCCCAATCAATCAGAGAAACAAGGGACTCAAACCACCAGAGCTTTGGTGCAACGAGGACGGGATTTTCTGGAGCAATCACGTAAACTGGCTAAACCAGTTCATCCTAGTAAGGCGCAACGAGGTGAGGGGTTGAGCCTCGACAAGAAGCACACTGAAACGAAGGAAAATGGCAAAAAAATAACTCTAATCGTCAAACCTAGAGTTCAAACAAGATCTTCAAAAGCAATTCCAGTAGCGTTGAATGGAAAGGAGGAACCTTCCTATTCCGTGACTGACGATGATGACGATGATGACGAAGATGATGAAGATGAGGAGGACGAGGAGGATGATGATGATGGTGAAACCACCACTTTGTCTGCTTCGCCAACCCCGAAACAGCAAACAACGTTGGACTTGTCGGCAGCACAGTTAATGGCATTGACTGGGAAAAATGTTACCAAAACTATTGATCGACCATCTAGACCTCAGAAAGGAACGGGCGAGTCATCTGATTCTAATCGAATGGAGAGTCAGACTACCCGTTCTAGGAAGGTGCCAGGGCTTTCAAACAAAGCCTTAAAGCTGAAGAATGTGGTCTCTTCAGGGAAAAAGGAATCTTCTGGAGTACCAAGGATCGTGTCTGTGCGAAGTCTCCGTGACCAGTCACTTCCTCAAAAGCAATATCTTGTCAAAGTACTATCAAAAAAGGAGAAAAGTCAACGCAAGGCGCAGGTAGGCAGGCCGTGGTTTGTGGCGGTGCTACTGAGGATTTATGGCGGGTGGTCGTTTTCGTTCGAAGAAATATTTAATCCATAATTTGCATTTGTATTTTTCAGGTGGTTTCTGCCCAGAAGAAGGCTGTGAAAAAAAGTGGATCTGAAAGGGCTGCCAACAAGGCAGAGTCTTCAGAGGAACGAAAGGGTGCTGAACGCAGCCTACGGTCTGCCACTCAGTCAGCACATCGAGTCACGAGAAGTATGAAGAAGTAATCATGCGTGAATGTAATATCTGGTTATTAATTATTATAATTATTATGTTATAATACTATTAGTTAATTTCGAATGCGAAATACTACGTGAGACTATCTTAATTTATAAAAAGTATAAAGATTGTTAGAAGTCGAACATTATTATTATTAATTATTAAAAAATTTAGATAGTTATAGTTAATGATTAACTGCGCTGGTCCGTCCGGTGCAACTCGTTCTTATTTTTCGAATGTATGTAACTAATAGAAAGCAATTCGAATAAATTTATACAAATGAAATGTAACCAGAGAGAGGTGCAATTATTTGTCGTGAAATTTTCTTCAATCTTTCATGATATGATGTGAAAATACAAAAAGGTCATTTAGCGGGAGGCGTCACAAGTGTAACAAATTTTCATGATTTTATTTCATTCTATATATTGCCAAAATTTGCATACAAGTTTAGAATTCATTAATAAGACTCAATAACACTCAATCCATCGGAATCTTTAGTTTTTGAGAATAGAATATTGCTTACATTCAATCATCAGTGGTTGTGGATATTTAATTTTCATCGTGTAACGGAGTTTCATCTCCGCAACTTTCAACCATGCTACGAGGACTAAAATTTGTTCTTGGAGTTGATTTCAAACTCTCCCTGCCAGATCGAGGCGATTTATTTTGAATGTAGTTATGTGCAGACGACAGCTGCTTTGTCTGAAATTTATAAAACAAGTAAACATAAACAATCCGTATAAGGCAACAAACTACAGTGACACCAGAAAATCCATGTTAATAGTAAATGTAGCCGATGTCGCGCATACCTTTTGAATCCCTTCGTGAATTACTTGAGCAGCATTTCTGGTAGCCGGTGACTTTGGTGCAGATTTTGGTGGTCCACCAAACACAGAACCAGCACCCCCATACCTTGCCACAACACTTGAGGCCATTGATCGACTCTGTGATGGCCATCCTGGGTTTAGCCCTTTCTGCTGGGACGAACGTGCGTATGCTTCTGCCGCCTTTCTCCAGTCTAGCGGACCATCTGCATTGCTATCAGCAGCACCATTCCTTCCACTGCTGGACGTTCTGTAATATTAACAAACGGAAAAATAATTATACTTGCACTACATCATGTTGCCAACAAAAGTAGTGACCTCGCTGACCTTTGGTGAGATGAACGTTGTTGGGGTGTCTTGTATCCAGGTGTGACAGCTCCAGGGTGTAAAAATCCACCTGAGCTGCTTGCATGAGGTTGATTTGATGGAAACCGTGGGGTAGTGCCCGACTGGTATGGCGTTTGGTATGGAGTCATATATGGAGTCTGAGCCGTTGGGGTATAAGGCTATAACACGCATTTTTACACAAAAATATTGATCAAATGCTGGGTCCTGTTAGAATTATCGTAGGGTTCAAGTCACCATAGCATATCTCGTTATCGTATTATTATCAATTTACCGTGTGATTTGTAAACGCAGAATACGGCGTGAAGGCCTGAGCCGGAGTAGTGTAATGCGGCGTCGTGTGGTGAGTGGGAGCGGGATTAATACTGAAATGACTTTGAGCTGGTGCACCAACTCGAGACATTCCATCTTGGTATCCCGGTGTAGTTGCATATGGAGTCCGAGAAGCATGGTTTTTCGGTGTTACAACCGACATTGATGGAGGTGGCGCATCACGGTAATGCTCTTTAAACCACTTGAATAGTTGATTCAAGGTGTCAAAATTTTGCTGTCGGAACCTGAATCCTTCAGGGGTTACAGTTACAAATTCATGGACAGGCTTGGTTCTTGGGAGATACGAGAGAAGAAACTTTCCCGGGTAATCCTTGCTAGCTTGAAGGAGATAGTGTATCTTGTTGGCATTCTTCGTTTTCTCCTCAATCAAATATTCATCTGCGTTTTGGCGATTACCGCCCAGTGTGGTCAAGTAATACTTAAAATTAATAATATCCCTAGCGTGGGAAGCCATTGGATTTACATGTCGGGCAATAATTTCGTCAAGATCCTCAAATTCATCACTGCCTATCTTCAGCGTCTGTCCCAAACTGAATGCATTTTCCTTCCCTTCCTCACGAACATCAATGTGCTGGTAAACGTTTTCTGCAACTTTCCACGTTACTGTCAAATGGTCTGCGCCCTGCAACAAGAAACAAATAAGTGTGCTAAATGTGAGTCAACATCGCTATATGATGACCTGAGGTGAACGTTACACTTTATTCTTATTATTTAAACAATTATTTAAATTAAAACTAATACCACCTGGTAACAACTTACTTTACTGGAGGGTCGAACAATCACTTCACCCTGATCCATAGTTTC
>JAANSN010004867.1:0-13834 GCA_036850665.1 Dicranocentrus wangi | reverse complement strand
TGCAGTTTTTTGCGTCCCGTAATGCCCAATCCAACCTGGCACTCTCTGCGTTCCGAATTAGTGCTCAGACTTTGACACTGGAAAGGGAGCTGGAGGGGTTGAGGGAGGAAACAAACGTGAAACTGAGAAGGAGTTTTGTGGAGAAGCAGAAGGGAATCAGTCGTGATGTGATTTTTGTTCGAGAGGAGATTCGGGATTACTTTCGAGGTAATATAATCTTTGGTAAAAATCAACTTTTATAATTTTATTCGCACAAATTTATTAGTCTCTTAAATTTCAACCTTGTTCTAAATATTGGAAATAGAGACGCTTCAATCATTACCAGCCCATGAGGTGGTGGTGACCAGTGCAGTGTTTCGAATGTCAAGGTGGAACCCGCAGATGAGGAAGGCATTTATGCGTCTCACGATCAGATGTTGAAGGGCTTAGTAAAACTATCATCCAAACCGAGTTGGACGGTAATGACAAGGAGGAGGAGGAGGAAGGAGCTTTAAAGCCACCTCCAAATATGAAACTATGCAAAAGGGGAAGTGGGACTACTCGGGCTTCCTCCAGACCTGGAGGAGGACCTACGCGAACATATATTATTATAAGCCAAAGAAAGGACACTTACAAATGTGACAAGTGCGACTTTATGGCACGGTATAGTTAGCTCATTTTATATATTAAAGTACATTACAAAGTTGCAAAAGCTGGCGAACTGGCAATTTTATTTTGACTGTAGATTTAACATCCCGATCGATCGATTTTGCGTCAAACTGTAGACTGGTCAAGTCAAGAGAACCTTCATAAAAAGAAAACAAGTTCAAATGTACAAGCAAGGGTTCCGTGAATTTAAGTTCCAAATAGCATTGGAAAAGGACATAAACCCGAATCACACTTTAGTTAGTTACGTCCATAATTATATTGATTTGAGTTTCCACATTCTCCGGAAAACGTTTGGTGGATTGACGACTTGCAAAAGCAAACGTGAAGGATCAAAAGCATATATTATGAGGTATTTATGAGCAGAGATGAAGAAAGATTCACGCAAGCACATAGTGCACAGCTCAAAATACAGCTCCGTCTAAAAATAATCCGATTTTCAAAATATATTTTAAAGTTGCATCTGCATAAACTTCATTGAGTCCGGCCGACCCCAAGCTGTAGTTTCAATATATGCCAACCTTGTTCATTTCCCAAAAAATTTAAAAAAAACGAATGATGCGTGCGCTTATCTCTTGTGATCACCTACCAAAATCACAATCCTGAACTACCATACTTCACACGGTTATTCACCCAACGCGGGCCAGGATAATCAAATACTATACAGTTAAACCAGCAATCACCTTTCTTTCTTCACAGTGCATAATAAGTACCTGGATAGTATGTATTTGGGTTCCTTCATATGAAGATTAACTAGTTCAATGGCCTATTTTATTTTCATCACCCAACCCGCTCTGTATTGTATTACCAATACTGCTGTACATGGACGTGGTGTGCTTTATTATGGTTTTGATCCTGTACCTTAAACCTCAACTACTTGCTTCCTTCTTCCTTGCAACAAAGTCACCAGCACCAGAGCTCCTTGTACCTGAAGGTGACTTTTATGTTTTTAGAAAATGAATGACACTGAACCATACCACTTGTGATGAAAATGAACAATGAAAACATAAACCAATACCAAATAGCACCTCCGCTCCATGCTCGCCTTGCAATGTCCTCTCCTGATTTACATCCACTTGGCATATTTTTATATGCGACTAATACTCCATGAGTCAAGTTACAAAATATTTGAGTGGCAATGAACTCAATTGAGAACGGAGAGTTGAAGTGGTTTCTAGCTCACCAAAACCCCAACCTCTCGGGATAAGCTTTATGCACGTGTACCTTAACCCTTTATGTTCAAGTGAGTAAAGTGAAAGGAAGAAGGGACAAATTTTTTCCTTGAAAATATGATAAAAATAGAACTAATATGCAATGACTTGAGAAAGGAAAAAAAACATTTGTTCGTAGTTTCAATCTGCAGTCCTTTCCTCCCTTCCGAGCTGTTCAGTTCGCAGCCTTTTGGTGCTGCTCGTCAGCAGAAAAACCAGCAGCAGCAACAGCAGATTGCTTGTATCTGCAATTTAGCATTCAAAATAACCTTATATAGTTAGTCCGTAATCGTTTATCATGGTGGGTTTGCTTGCATTGAAAGTTTTTTGGGGAAAATTTTTCTTGTGAGTTATGGGCTGCAGGCAGCAGCAGTGATATAGCTACTTGTGAGGTAAACTGCCCCAAAAACGAAAATTAAAACGCTGAATTAGGACTATGAAATTTGTCCCTCACAAATTTGAGTACTTTTTTTTTAACAAAAACCTTTTCTTTCATAATTTTAGAAAGTGTAGAAGATTTTGCGACGCCAGTTGTCTTCCACCTACCAGAGGGAGAATAGAATCATTTAGCTCAAACCATGGTTGAAACCTTACTTGGTTGTGTCTGCGCGTCTCATCATTGGACGAAAGGGAACGGAGGTAAGTATTTTGTATTTGCAAATTATATTAACATCAAGGATTTGCATGAAAGCCCATTACGGATAGTGTGGTATGTCTCCTGATATTATGCATTCTGGTGGTGCTCCTAAAAAAGTTGTTTAAAATATCATGTGACAACTAACCCTTGCCCATATCTCGTATTTCGTGTGTAACAATCACCATACTACGCATAAACATGAAACAAGGGTTGTAATTTGTAATCCTCTCAAAAGAGTATTCTAACGCACGTGTCAATATTTTGGATTGTACCATGACATTTTGAATTTCGGAAGGGAGAAATGTGGAATGTAAATAGCAAAAATGTGGGCTAACTGACATGAGTATGATATTATACGGACATAAAATCTGTAGGAAAATTCAAAACTTTTTGATTTAATCATATTCTATGGCGGCTTTACTCCACATATTAGAATTTTTGAGTCCTTCACATAAACATGACCATTTGCTGGTTTTTTATTCCTTGCAATCTTTTGCATAAAATCCAAATTAACTATTAGAGAGAGCACACCACACTGGACGGGCTTCATTGTGAGAATCTCTTATCAATCATTATCAACATGCAACCTTGTTATAATTGATAAATGAAAATATGTTGATCCAAGCATGGCCCGTCTTCAGCGTCAAATTGGGATGGGAAATGGAGCGGAGCCGCAGCAAGGAATTCGTGGACTCGGCATTTATCGTGACTCCTCCTCCTTCAGCCTATTTACAAGACCTCCTCCAACAAAGCGCTTTCAACTTACATACTGGCGGTGGTCACGGTCAGAGTCAGCTCACTCATTGTGGAATCATCTCACTTGGCAGTCGTCGAAAGGAATCGAGTGTATGTCATTGATATTTACTTTTAGGCTATGGGCAATTCCACGTCGAGTTTATTGTAACAATACATGTGGGAAGCCTCGACCTCGGCAGCAGTGACAATACGATTTGATTTAGCTTAGTTTTGATTTAGTCTGGTAAATTTGATTTTGCAGATTATGCGCTTTCGTACGTCTATCTACCTATCTATCTAGGAGTTGTTGCACTTGCACAGTTCTACTTTTCATTTGAACTAACAGTATTAAAACATTATGGAACATACTACATAGCCACATTCGGCATTCCCTGGGAGCATTCCAGAGCGCTACAGTAACGCTCTGGAACGTTCGCAGGGACAAAAAAACTAGGGATTTTTCAAATCCCTGCTGACCTTTTTGCAGAATTCGTTCCGGGGACAAAAACCTTTTTTCAACCCCCGCTTCACTTACAATTAGCTAAATAGCATAGTAATTTTAGTTTTCCAAAATATAGTAAGACGCAAAATTATTTTAACAACAGGGTTATTTGTTGTTTGGCAGCAAATTTTATTTAAACCAACAAGCTCCTTAAAAAAGCCCCTACTTAATTCATCAAGATTGTTACTTTACAAAGGGAAATATTTGCTCCTCCTTCATACTGTAAGTATTTTTCCGATCACCATAAATGTGTGTACAATGTACAATGATTTATTTGCTAAAGTTTAGTTAAAATAAGGAAAACTAAACGTTCGGCGCCAATGCGAACTATTTGCCACAATTCTAATTGATTACGATTTGACCAGTTGCGCTCACACGCGTCAGTTATATTTTGATTCCATTTAAAACCAATACATACCTTTTGTGTGCAGTTCCCCTCCGCTACCAGAATTCATCATAAAGTGATGTATGACAAATTCAAAGTTATTTCTGCAAAATAACGTTTCCGGAACTATACGGATGGCCTGATGGGGAAGGCCCAATAATTCGTTAGAATGTTCGATGCCAAGTTTAATGTAGGACTTGTAATAGAAGAACCAATATAGCATTTAATATGACCATAGCAGTGCAATATAAGTTAGAAAAAATTTGAAGGGGCAATCTCCTTGTAGACTTTGCACACTCACCTTGCATACACCCATCCGGAGTCAAAGACGATGGTGCTGCCTGAAGCCAGCATGGTGCTTCAGACAGTTGACATATTTTTGCAACCTCCCATGATTTACGTTGTCCAGCGGATTTCCGTCTCTTGCGCTGGCTTGCATGACCGTGAATTCCCTGTGTTGAGAAACTAGTGGCACCCATCGGTGCACTCCCGGGAAATGGACGTTCCTAGCTGGGACATCCTAGGCAGTGCTGGAAATCTTTGAAGTGCTGCAGCAATCATATTAGGTCGCTTTCCGGTGGTAAGGTATGGCAAATACTGTAACTAAACTGTAACTAAAAATTAATTAATTAATGTAATTTGCTATAATTCCGATTAGTTAATTACTATTAAATGGCTTCAGAATATCCCTCCGCACTACGCCTTAATCTAAATAAATAAACTAACCGGGACAACCATCCAGCACTTAGTACTATCTGCTAGGTGTGTTAACTGGGATAACCATCTACCCCTTACTTACTACTCTCAGCTATATGTATTAACTGGGACAATAATCCACCACTTTCTTAAGCTATATTTTAACGGGGCCAATTATCCACCACTTACTCACTACACTCAGCTACATGTGTTAACTGGGCTAAGTACCAACCCCTTACTACTCTCAGAGTTACCCACCTTTGAGTTTGACATGATGAGCAATGGGGAATGGAATTGATGAAGTGAGATCTAAAAAACGAACACGTTTTTCCTTGACCGTTTACGTTTCTCCAGACATATAGAGGATTTAGGCGAAATACAAAGACCTATATTACATGGTCGTGTAACGTTGTTAGGTAGTGCTTGACGTATAAAAAGCAAGTATTTTGGTAGTGCTGGTTGAAAGATTTTGTTAGAAAGCCTAGATGAGACTGAGGATGATGCTTATTTTTACACCAAAATGGGTTTCATGAAATGCATGAGGAAAAGGATTCTTTTCCTTAAAAAGTTCAAAGTTGAAGTTTTTATTACATCGATTTTCCGAAAATGTTTTCCCCAAGAAGTCTTTTTATTGCCATGTAATATTATATATTCACTGAGTAAGAATGTTTTGAACAGCAAGTGGGTTGTAGAAAACTAGTCCTTCAAAAATGATTATTTCAGCTGCAGTTGCCATATTATGCATTTCTGGAATTACGTTTTTGATTGTGTGGCAAGTCACTACTACTTCAGGGGTACCCACCCCTCCAGTTACTACAACTCTGAGACCTGATCCACCTCAAATCCCAACTGTTCGAGTATGAGTAGGCTTTTCTCTTCTACCAACATTACTCATTATCATTGTCATTACAATTATCTTGTACCTTTGTAGCCTCTTCCTCAAAATGCATAAAATATGACTGCAGCGAGTTTGCTCGAGCTGGTTTTTAAGAAGGAGCAACTTTACTATGTTGAAATTAAATGTTTCCCTCAAAGTCCTCCAACTTTCAAGTTTATGCTCCAAGTTGAAAGCTTTGCAAACTTTACTGGAGAATATAATTTTGATAATACTCTGAAATATTGTCCTATAGCGATATATATATATATTTCAGCAAACACGAAACCTCACGCAAGAGTTGCAGTAGCTAGAGTTGCCGCTACAAGTATGTTTGGATTGGATAATAGTGGCAGGACTCCCATCCCCCCTCCGCCATAGGCATGCCAGCTAATGTAATCAACAAGTTGCTGATGACTAATGAGATCATCAGAAAACGAAAGTGAAACGAATAGATGTTGCTAACAATTTTTTATTACGAGTAGAGTCGATTATATCATTTTTCAGCGGAACTAAATTCGTATAATCTTAATTTACCTCACGCATAAGTGAGAGAGATGGGAGCATATTGCATGCGAGAAACAACACGTATATCTTAATTTTTACCTTATACACAAGGGAGTTGGGAGTATGTTGCTTTTATAACACAATAAAGTTTGTATCTTTTACTCTTATTTTTTTACTTTATTAAAGAAATGAAAAGATTTAATCAATCAAAGCATTTACCATTGTTATTCATCAAAGTTTATCGCTTTTCATTCTCATTAGGGAAATTTTTCTCTTTTTTACTGAATTTAAAGAAATTGTCAACCCACCGTGAGTTGTTGTAATAATTTGAATTTCAAATTATGAAATACTACTCACGATTGGTTTTAATTTTACATTACCATTTTTTCCCTATAGGAAAAGATAATTTACACCTGGTACGCGAACGCACATGGATATAATAATATAGCCCTAATTATGCTAGATGCTGGATCTCCCCGACAATGTACAAGGGATTCCCATTGGTTATTTTGCAATTTCCTAATGTCTAAGTATGTATGTACTCCAATAGAATACTATGTATCATGCACTAAATACTATGCATATAATAATGAATATAATATTATAATAAGTTTGGTTCTTACCTTTTCTTAATGTTGGCGTAGCTGTTCAATTTCTGTACTGGATTTTGATTTAGTCTAGTACCCACTCTAACACGTACACTTTCAACAATCGCTGAACTATAATAACTTCACTATAATATAATATATAATAATACAGTTAAATAAACAGGATTTGCGTTGCCAGTAAACTAGTAAAAACAACAACCATTCTCAACAACAACAACTTCCATCCCACCTCCGCCACAGGCATGCCATTTCCCAATGTTTATAATTTAAGATTACTCACCCGTGCACACAGGAATCTCTGTGCATTGCAAAATCCCTTGGAGGGATAACTTCACGACATCCGTCTCTTCTCAATGGACAGGAAGTACTAGAATGACCGACAATACCTTCCAATGCAATATTCCGAGAAAAACTCTCAGGGAAGTGTGCGTGACAGAAATGGCATTGTCCAATATTTGTTGCACTGTTGCACATGAATCGCAAAGCAAGTGTGCATTTGGGCACTGAAAAATCATTCCATTTGGAATGAGATGACAAACTGGACACCGCAAACAATGCTTAGGTAGAACTTCTGACTGCAAAACATCAGCCTCACGCTGTTGTCTTGCCACAATTTCAGCCATGATCACCTTTTCTTTATTTCTGGTCTTCAAGAAGAACCTGAACTCAACCAGCCACATGTATGACTTTCTCCAGAAGTGGAGTCCGAGGCTTTGGTGAGTGTACAGCTCCGTTTCCTTGTTGTATCTGATGGGCAGTTGGGGTTTCAGGGCATACCTGCAAATCTCTGAAAATCGTGCTATGCGTTCTAAAAAAAAATTTTTCTCTCTTTTTTACTGAATTTAAAGAAATTGAAAAGAAAGGCGTACTTTTTTATTCAATATATCTATTTATCATTGTTCTTCATCAGACTTCAGCACAGTTCATTCTCATTATGGAGATGAAGTTGTTAATTTTACTAATCATTGCTACTAGTGTGCAGAGTCAGGATCTCTGTAGAAACAGTCGAAATGATTGTGCCAAGTGTTTGTCCACTAAAGGCTGTTCTTTTGTATTTTCCGATGATAATGGCTCCTGTATCAACTCAAAGGAGAGAATTGAAATGCTTCGTTTCAAAGCTAGTATAAGAGCCAATGTAAAACTGTTGAAAAGCTACTAGAGAAAATTGAGATGAGTAGTACCACTCCACCTGGGCCAGGTGGAAAGACTAATGAAGGCAACTTTTATCAGAACTTACCCACTTTATTTCATCATGCAACAATTACTATTTCAAATTCGGGTTCCTACCTTTCCTACCAAACAGCGGAGTGGAGCGGAGAGCATCAGCAATCCAATCATCAAGAAAGCAAAGGAGCAACTCTTGAAACAACTGAACTCATCTCATCAACAATGGGACCTAATGAGTCATCCCTCTCAATTCAACCCTAATTTATCAACAAGCTCCCTCAATAGAGCATGAAAAGAGGAATGTATCGTATGTGCATGGATATAATATATAGTAACCCTAATTATGCTAGATGCTGGATCTCCCCGACAATGTACAAGGAATTCCCATTGGTTATTTAGCAATTTTCTAATGCCTAAGTATGTATGTAATGGTATGAATTGAAAGGTAGTGGGGAAGAACTAAATGAAAATATTTGAATAATATTTTGGATGATGGATGTATAGATCTTTACCTTACGTTTTTCTATCGGATTTGGTGTTGCTGGTCCTTTTTAAGGTTGGATTTTGTTTACTGCTTACTTGAACTTTGTATACTAAAACTCACTCACTGAACTAGTAATCACTGCAGTCAAATTATAGGATAAAAGAAACAGGAATTGGTTTGCCCATTTAATTTAATAAAACACAAAAAATATTACTATTATTATTTTGGAGCATTTACTTCCTTCATACTCACTTCCCACATACATATACATTTGTATCCAATGTTCTAATAATAACGTATAGTAACTACACTATAATAATATTTCAAAACAGCTTTTGATTTGTCTATTTACTCTCAACTTTAATAGAGCAAAAAAATTATTTCGTAGCTTCACTCCACTCACTTCTCACAAAAATGCCAAAACGAAAAGAATTTAGGGCGAAGAATTTCATTCAAAATATTTTTTGGTACGGCTTGGTTGGGGTATACGGAGCTGCATGAGTCTTTGTTTGCGCACATGCACATGTGCACATACACAAAGTCTCATAAAAAATGCATAAAAAAACTGGTTCGGACTGGGAGGAACTGCTCCCCTTGTTGAGAAGGGTCAATAACGGATGTAGAATGACCTTCTGAAAGTCATTTGAAAGTGTTATTCGACAACTTCGAGTCTCTACTAACGTAATTGATCTTGGATAAATTTTAATGTTATTTATGTATTCGGACTGTCGGGGAAATTGAGGTCCCCACCTGACAGATATACCCGTATAAAGTTGTAAGTTTAGTGTTTTTGGCAAAATATAATCTAGAGCATGATTTGGGAGATAGTGTGTGCTCCTGTATTTAGATATATGGGTGTGAGGTCGGAGCAGAGCCAGCAGAAGAAGCTGTTGGCGGATTTGTAATTTTGTGGTTTAGTAGTAGCAGAGCAGGAGTAGCAGAAAGTGGGCTGAGAGAGTAGGACCGGACCAGTAAGAGCGGCTTGGGTACTACCGCTCTAGTTTTTGGGGCCATATAAGGCTCCTTGGTTTTGTTCCCCCTTTGACCTCCACGGAATAAGGATGATATTTGTAATTATTTTATAATTATAGACAATTGGCTGTCCTCTGAAGTTGTTTGTGTTTTAATTAAAGTGTTTGGGTTCCTCCACCCCTATCCCTTGAAATGTGCAGTGACCAATCTTCTGGTTTATTGAGTTGGGACAAAGGACCTTGAGATTTACGATTGCTAACGGTCTTTCAATGACACACTATGGAAAAATACTTTTACTTGACCTTTGACAGCCTTACACTCTTGGCGGATTTGGCTCAAATCTCCATTCAATTTCCCCTAGCCTAAGGAATCGTCGAACAAAACTTGTGCCAAATCGGTCAACTGCTGGAAAAGCTAAAGTGTTCACAGCCGGATAGACACAAAAACATGACTAAGCCAATAAACACTTGCTTGTAACTGCGTAATGAGTAGGAAAAATTAGACAGGAAACTAACGACTCATAAAAAGTAACATTTGAGAATAGTAGGGATTTCGTCACGGAACAATTTTTTCTCTGAATTCCGGAATTTAATTCTTGAAACGTACAAACATTTTTACGGAACAAATTTCATGACATCACCAGAAAATGAAAGAGTCTGCATCCATATTAGTAAAATGCTGACCTACTGCATTCATTCCTACGCTCCGGAGCGAACATTTTCATTCTAGCTTTTCTAAATATTCCATTGCTGTGCATCTTTATTGAAAAGTTTTATGCAATTTAGCAGTGCGTGATGTGATGTTAATATTAGCGCATTTGTTAAAACTGAATTTTATGATTACAAACTAAACTATAATTTTCATGCATATGACGTAACTCCTCTACTTGTCTAATTTCATTCATGTATCTCATCTCCGGTTTGATATTCGGTTTAGAGGATCCGAAAACAAGTATGCCCCCTCCGCGTATACTGAGGTTCTCCTTTCTTATAAAAAAATACTTGAATACCCTGAATTTCAGTTCAAAATACGGCAAGTTATTGATGGGGTGGAGGCGGGGGGTGCAAAAAATGCAAATAGCAAAGTAGCGCCGCTACCAGGGATTCAGGGCATTCCTGTTTCCCTGAATCCCTGGTAGCACCCACGACCAGGGATTTGTCAGGGATTTTCGTGCTCTTCCCTGGTTTTCATGAAGTTTTCATCCCTGCTTTGTTAAAAATTTCTTCTAAAAAATTAAATGCTCGAAAATTATACCTAAATTAATGCTTCTAATCCCTGATTTTATCTTATCCCTGGTAGCGCTCGCGAATGCTTGCAAGCGCTACCGGGGATAAAAAACAAATCAGGGATTTTTCAAGTCCCTGCTTGTCCTTTTTCAAAATTTTGCTACCGGGACAAAATCCCTTTTTTGCACCCCCGAGGCGGAGAAGTGAATTTTAGCTGAATAAGTTTTCACTTTCGTCCTACATTAAACTAAACGGACTTGTTGTCCATTATGAACCTTGGTTGCACTTTTAGATGACATATTATACGTATTACTAATTATTGGACACTCATTAGTCTTCCCGTATTTAATATCTATTTGGCATTCTCTCAACTGGTTTGTATGAATTTTGTAATTAAAAAACTGTTAGGAAACACTCCCAATGCCTACATTATACGAACGCTAAAATTACATATACTACTACTGTTATTAATACTACATTACCTTATCAAATAAAAGTAAATTTTAATGTATGTAACTGGCTTGATGTTCTGATCGATTGTAGTTGAATAAAGGCGGACAGTCAGTCTGCATTTAAAGTTATATTATTATTGGTGGTAGGTATTACGTAAATGCTTACAAACTGATCAAAAATAACATAATACACCATAATATTATTGGAATCTTCAACATCATCATCAGAATATAATAAAATCATTAATCTAGTAATTATACCAACCCGATAGTGAACTAAACATCATTTCACGTGCCACTCGACTACTTTCGAGAGTTGTATTCCCACTGAACTTTTTAATAGCTTGCAGCAGTGCACCTACTAATAAACCCACAATTCTGGTCCATATTAATCCATCCATCCTGGATTAATTTTGCTACCATGTTTACACGCTGGATTAACCAATAATCTTTACAATCAACAGTTTGTTGAAATATGAGATGATTCAGCCTTCAAGCTCCAGTCCGTTTATGACACGACGAAGAAGAATATAATACCATGCTTGATAAATACATTCCGCCCATATTCACTATTACTATAGGTAAAATTACAACTTCGGTCAAATAAATTGAAAAACTGTATAACCTGGATGGAATTGGTTCGCCATACCGCAGCAGAGCTGTCAAAACTGAGGTTCTGGTTGTGTTTAGTGTATTATACTACTTTTAATGTAAAATGTGATAAAAAGCTATGCTGGATGGAACCGTGAGAGAAGCATATTATCTTGTGCGATAAAATAAATCCACTGATATACGCTGAGAATTAGCGAGTATTGAAAATGGCACAGGGTTTGACAAATTGGTCAATAAATTCGGTTCCACTCGAAGCATCTCTATCGCAAACCACGCGTTTAACTTTGATTGAAAAACATGTGAAATATATCGTGATAACGATGAGTGAGGACGAGGATCACAATATATCACAAAGCATAAAACTGTCAACGACTGTTCCCTTGGCATAATTTAATAAAACCATGTCTTATCAATTCAGTTCATCAACATCTATTAATATGCGGTGACATTTGCCAGGACAGAATGTTATTTTGAAATTGAAGCTGACCAAAGTATATTTTACGTTCCAACCAAAACCACCGTCATCAGGAGGATATGTTTTATTACTCATTCACTCGTCATCTCTGTTGGTTGGACCTGGACGCCATCTTATACTAACTAACTTCAAAATGACTCTTGTTGACACCGTAAAGATATCGGCGCTAATACTATTTTTAATTGTTGCCGACATTGCCTTCTTTAAAACTTATCATTCTTCCTCAACCCATTTTTCTTCGTCGTCAACTTATGATCCTTCGTCAGCATATCCGTCTTCAGACTATCCGTCATCATATTATCCATCGTCAGAATATCCGTCGTCATATTATCCTACATCAAGTCCATATCCCACCACGACGCTACCCCCAACAGGATTTCAGTGCTACTCCTGCTTCTACACCGAGAGTAACGGGAATCAGGTAGGGGACCCGTCTATGCAAACTTGGACAACATATCCCAGACAGTCGGCTCCTGGATTGTAATGAAGCCACTCAAATCCTGAATCCATTTAACAATGAAACAATCACGCTTGGAGGTATTTGGCTTCAGTCAGGCTATTTCATAAAACCCAATGCCGGCTTTATAATATTCAAATATTTTTTTATTTATGTAGAGTTGAAGCAACTGCTGGGGATCTCGCCCAATGAGCAAGTAACTTATGGCTGTACCAAAATCCACATGCACGGAAATGTCAGTGGCTCCATAATGGACACCATGATGCGCTCTTGTTATCCGAGAGTTGAGGCCGGCCCCGTTTGTAGGCTCCAAATCAAAAGCGAATGGGATGAGGCAACCGACGAGTTTTCGGAACATGTGTCCTTTGTGAGCGCACATTTTGCAAAGTCGGCGGCGATCGAAGGATGTCTCTGCCTTGAGAATGGGTGCAATACTTACTAAAGTGTTACATACATTCGAAAAATCGGCGAAAATATTATTATATAAGGCTTTAACTTAGAAACTCGTGGTGGAATGCTAAATAAAAATACCGAATTGACATGTAAATTATATTCTGCATCACCGACCCCATTCCACATTTCGCAGTCTACCAAAAGTGTGTCACTTGCATCTCCTGATATTCGATTCGCTTAATAATGGTATTGCTATATGTATGTACGTGGACACCATGAAATGTTCAAAGAAAGAGCTCTTAATTCCACCCTTTATCAAACGCAGAGGATCAAATGGAAAAATGAAGTTAACAGATGAAATTACATGGGAGTAATGGAACTGACGAACTACCAACAATAAACAAGTGCATCCTGAGCGTTGTTCCTTCTGCGTAGGTATTTCATACATTTCATGTCTAAGTAAAAATTCATATTTGTGACAAGAGAATAAACTTTATTTAATGTCACTAGTAAGTAGCTGGTAAACTGAAGTTACAAAAGAATGGCTAATGTGCCGAGGATACTTGGGAGACTCAATGCGCGAAAGTCCCATTTCTTTGCTTGCTTGTCATGTCATAAATGAGTCACAAATATGAAACTTACTATTAGTATTTCCCTTTGGCATATCTAGGACGAATATAATTACGTTTCACTCAAGTTTGTGGAACAAAGATCTTGTACATATTGTGAGAGCGAGCGGTTACCTTCAAGCGGAAACAAATGACACAAAGAAAATTCGTAATTCGTATTACGTACG